>JAPYZI010003165.1:0-26102 GCA_030523105.1 Ophioninae sp. A BG-2022a | reverse complement strand
CGTTTGGCTTTTTTCTTTTTTTTTTTTAGCGAGAGGGATGACGGCGACCTAAATGGTTCGCGCTGTTAACGGTTTCATCTCTCCCCTTCCACATCTATCCATATACAATTCATTCGAACAATATTATTACAATGCATTATTATTACGTTTCATTCGTCTCAAAAATGTTTCGATGAAAAGATGTTTTAAAAAAAATTGAATAAACAAATTTCGATCGGCAAAAATAATGCAGACGACAAAATCAAAATCGATTGATCTGTCAAAAACTAATCAATTCGAAACGAAGCGCCTCCAATACATTTTGTAGAGAAAGAAGGAAGGGGAGAGGTAAAAGCGCTAACGGCGCGTACATTGAGACCGACATCGCTCCCTAAAAAAAAAAAAAGCCAAACGGAGCCAAAACCAAAACGGAGCAAAATCCAGCGGAGCAAAAAGTTACCAGAGCCCTGCTACACCCAAGTACTCGCACCGATTACGGGCGCAAAAGCCTACCAATCTCACCCCGCGAGCGGGAGTTTCCGCATGGTGGGGGAACCACTCCGCTAATTAATTAAATAATGAATAAAAATTCAGGTGCTCATCCGGGAACCATACACGCTTGTATCAATCGTCTCGGAATTTCACTCCGAACTCAGAATTTGACGGATGACGTTCCTACGCGGGCCACCCTGTATACACGTGTATGACTGGAGCGACTGGCTCCATCTCTCACTGTGTACCATCATCACCGACCGACCGTCCCTTCGCGTCTCTCTCCCTCAATATAGGAAATTAAAAGACTTAGCGATGATTGCGCCGGCACACCGATCCTTCGAGGTTTCACTGTGTACTTTTCTTCTCACTCTCTATTTCTGGCGCTCCTCTACTTAAACTTACTTACACTTGGTCGTTTCTTACCCTAGGCGTCTTACACGCCCTCGGAACCCTCGTGAATCCACGTCTCGCGAAAAACCGGAGCGAAAACGTTTGTTCTCTCTTTATCATGTATACGTGGGTGGGTGTTAAGTGAGAATTAGTTGATTGCCGGCTCGAGCACGGGCTAGAGTTCTATTACGTGAGCTCGAAAAAGTAAAATCGTTCGGTAGAAAAGTGATTGGGATTGACCCGCTTTTATTACTCTCTCTGTCCGTCCGTACGTCTCTCTTTCTCGACATCTCTAGCTTTCAGGAATATTCGGAACTACCCCGCGGGGGTGATGAACGAATTGTCTTTACGGGGAAACACCCGGACAGCTTTGAACCCGATAGAATATTCGGGAATATTATTCCGGCTGCTTATCTTTACAGAAGATGCTTACCGTTCAATTTTATGCCCGATTCTACAAACGTCACTTTGAAGTCTTCCGAAATGATCCATTCTGGTACACGCTTGTGTGTACTGTTTTTCAGTCTGGTAAAATGTACATCGAGCGCAGTTGTACGTGTACGTATATACCTGTTTTGGAGGTACATGCATAGAGATGCCTTTGGCTCAAGCGTCTCCTGCATTTAGTTCGATCGCAGTAACTCTTGATTCACTGCTCATAGTTCCCTCGTCCATTCCGGTCCGAACGGTTTTGGGAATCGCACTTTCAACCGATCACTATCCCAAATACGTTTGAATTGAATAATCACGAAACTACAGCTATGAACAATATTTGAATAAACTTTTTGATTGATTCGATCTTTTTAATTGAATAATCACGAAACTACGGCTACGAGCAATGTTCGAATAAACTTTTTGATTGGTTCGATCTTTTTAATTGAATAATCACTAAACTACAGCTATAAACAATGCTCGAATAAACTTATTGATTAATTCGATCATAATCGGTGCGTATAGTGATTCATCATTTCCAGTTGCGTTGAAAATAACCGCGATAGTGACCCATTCGTTTTTTCCCAATATTTCCGATCGAATGTCACGGCCGTTGGTTTCCCGTTCGAAAGCAACCGTTCCTGAAAAAAAAAAAAAAAAAAACAGAATCGTTTCGAAAATCGTAATAAATCAGTGGGCGCGTGTTGGCTGCTTACAGAGATGGTAATAGGATGTACGTGTAGCGAAGTTAAAGTTGGGAAATCCGCGCGTCGATAAAGTCGCTGATTATATCGTTCGGGCGTTACTTAACCGGGAGAGATTTCAGTTGAGAATACATACGAAAGTGCGAACGTGTACGAAACTCTCGCGTGTACGTACGTTCCCAATCTCTCGGCATTTGAGGGTGGCTTAACGTTGCACAACCCTCTCAGGGGTTCCATGCGGCTGGCACGGTTGTCGTCGTCACTCCGCTCTTCTTATATCCCTATAGATATCACCAATACAGCCGAACACGTCCCTATACGTACAGCCGTTTCCATCGGTCTCTACCGATCCTGTATTCGTGTTTCCATCGCCCTGAAGAACACCGGCACATGTGCCTCTGTATTAAGGCTCGATGCGAGAACACGGAGACGAAAGGGGATTGACGCCGATCCATTACGAAGCTTCGGCGTGTCACACGACAATGGGGATTAGCCGTACGACTGCGGGAGACACGTCGAGAAAGTCCCCGCGTGTATGTTCTCAGCTCTCCTAGCCCTATACTCATGATATATATGTATTTAGATTGCGAACCGTCGCCGCAGAGCCGCTTTCCTTCCGACGTGCTGCTTCGCCAGGGCTTATTACAATAATCGTACGACTAATGTTAGCACTCACAAAGTATTCACGAACGGACGACTCCCGAATTCCCACAGGGGATACCTTTTTTTTCTCTCGTCCATCCGTCCCGGTTTAATCGCTTTGGAAAATTCTTAACTATATTTACCAGACGCAATGTCATATCTGCCGTATTGGATCCCTCGCGTCGGGTTAAAAACCGTTGGGATACTTCTTTGAAATACTTTGGTGCGAAGTTGAAAATGTGCCGTGTGACAAATGAAGGCTGGAGGGGGTTGAAATTGTTCGAACGAGATTTATCAACGATCAAACGCTTCTAATATTTAATAATTTTTGGTTTTTATTTAATTGAATTTAATAATAACTGGTTTTGGGTGCTCCGGTTTCAACCTCAAACTCTTTGCTTCCTCGGTTGAGTCGGTTTTCATCCTCGTGTCTTTTCCTTCTTTTTGGGTTTGTTTGGGTTTCGACTTTAAATAAATTCTTAGTCCCGCAATTCTACAGAGCTTGATACTCGAAGTGACCGAAAAACGTGTTAATGTCCTTCAGCTCTGGACTGTGACGGACTTGAGAGAAAAAAAATGTCGCCGTTTGAAACCCAAGAATATATTTTTACTGTACAGTAAAAATTGAAATGTTATTTAATAAATCGAGGATTTTGCGATCGATGGATCCAAATTTGAAATCAGATTTTTAACCCTTCGAGTGCATACTTCCGCCGCCAGCCTATAAGTGCATACTGGATCGATCAGACTCATGACGTTTTTCGAATGATCGTATTTCAGTAAATATGCATTTTTTGTTGTTTTTTGTACAGACATTTTCTGTAGTAAATGATCCATTTTGCATGGTCCTAAAATTATTAAAAAAAAAATTAAAATAAGATGCTAAAACATTGGCTCAAAGTGGGGCACGCGTTAAAAAATACATAGTTGCACGAAAAAAGTTTTGGGTCAAAAGGACCCAATATACACTCGAAGGATTAAATTTCTAAATCTGAAAATCAGCCTTTATTTCAATATAAGGTTTCTACGTCTAACGAGATCGTTGAATTCGAATTGGCATGTATTGGCGAAGGAGAAAAAGGAGTTTTCCAGATACGTGTAAAATAAGAAAGGAAGGTATTGGAGGGATGACGAAATTGGCTCGAAATTGGCAACACTCGCAGCAACGGGGTTTTCTTTTTTTTTTCAAATAAACCGGTATCGGAGTGGAAAGAGCGTGGAATGATTTTACACGGAGAGAGAGTAGAGGTGTAGGGTTGCGATGATAACAATGAGAATTGCGGGACTGTTGGATGAAGATTCGAGAAACCAGCGAGTGGAGAAATCGCATTCGCATGCTACCCATTCAAAAGCCAATGTACACGTATATAAGCAGATGTGTGTACGCGATAGACATTGGAGCTACGGAGTACTGAGGTACGAGATCCAAGGGGGCGAGAGAGTTCCGGGGGCGGGAGGGGGGGGGGGGAGGAGGAAGAGGAGAATTCGGTCGGTTAATACAGTACGGGACGCCTTGGTGGAAGGCTCCGCGAGGGTGGTAGTTATACCAGGGTTGGCTTGTTCGCTGCTTGGCCTGAGTTAATTATAACTGATGGTTATCAACCGGTTAACTCCGACACGCCATTACGTGCCTCGCCTGACGCTCTCGCTCCCTCCCTCTCTCTCTCTCTCTCTCTCTTCCTGCCTCTCTCTCTCTCTCTCGCTCTCTCTTTGCCTCCCTCTCTGGCTCCGGGCCCGTTTCGATCGGACTTCCACGAGCCTCGTCATCGTCGTCGCTGCCATTCTCTCCCTCCGACCTCCGAGCGAACCCTCGCTTCTAACCACACGCCCTTTGCTGCTGTTTGGGTTCGCTTGGGTTGCGCCCTCGAGCACTTTGATGCTGTTTGGGTTTGCTTGGGTTGATCCCTCTAGGCCTTTGCCGCTGTTTGGGTTCGCTTGGCTTGCTTCCGTTTTGGTTTCGCCCAAATCCGTTTTTGCATTTGTTTGGGTTTCACCTCGAACCCTCTTTCCTCCCCTTTCTGAATAGGCTTTGCTTCTATTTGGGTTTGTATAGCTGTCGTCTGAATCCGCTTTGCTTCCGTTTGGGTTTCGGCCGAATCCTCTTTGCTTCTGTTTGGATTTCACCCAAATCCTCTTTACTATTTGGGTTCCACCTTCTCGCCCTTCGCTTCTGTTTGGGTTTGTTTCCGTTTCGCCCAAACGCTCGTTGTTTCTGTTTGGGTTTTACCCAAAAGCTGCTTCTGTTTTGGTTGGTTTTCGTTTCGTCCAAACGATCGTTGTTTCTGTTTCGGTTTCACCCAAACCCTGCTTCTGTTTGGGTTCCACCCAAACCCTGCTTCTGTTTGGGTTCCACCCTCTTGCTCTCTGCTTTTACTTGAGTTTGTTTGGGTTAATTTGCCTTCCACCCAAACCCTGCTTGTTTCCATCACTGATACTCCGTACATCGATACACACGTCTACCAATATCCAGCTTTTTCCTTCGTTGGTCCGCCTCGATACGCTTCTTCGTTCCTCCACTAGCGTTCTTTTTTCTCTTCTCGATGAATTTCTTTTCCGCCATACACGCCGGATGAACGAGCTCGTCGTCGACGCGTTCTCGAAAAAAATAGTCGACTTACGTGACTCCGGAATAACGATGTGACTTAGCGGCCTGCGTATATCTGTACTGGAAGATAGGCGGCCCTTCGTGAGAGACGAGAGAATCGTCTCGCGTTATCACGATTGTTCGACGCGTGAAAGAGAAAGAGGAAGGTTGGGGGGGGGGGGGTTGGGAGGAGTTGCGGGGATTGAGAGAGAGAGAGAGAAAGAGAGAGAAAGAGATAAAGGACAAGGGCACCGCAACCGCACAATATCTCGGCCAATCATCTAAACGACGCGTAATGTAATGTATTCGGCGTGGGGTTTTCTATGGTGGTTAGAGATAAGCGTGTCGCAACCGCCCGTCCGCGCCATTACACGACGAATTTGCTTTTCGGACACCGAATCCCGCTGCGAGCTCGTTTCGTGCGTGCCCGCGGTACGTGCGATATATCTGACGCATAAAGGGACCACCTCGTGGAAAGCCTTTAAAATACAAGAGTTATATCGCCTATTTCGCCCGTCTCGTTGATTGGATTTCTGTTATGAAAATTGTCAAGATTATGAAAGCCCGATCCTTTCGGGCACCATTTACCGAGTAAAAAACGAAATTGGAAGGGGAACACTGAAAGTGAGAAAATCTATCGGGACTATGGTCTTAAGTACTCAACGGGGGAAATTTATAGAGCATGGTTTAATAATAAGCACTTTAATCCCGATAGGATTTGCCGCAATAGGAATACGCTTGGCCATTGTAGGGATGGATCAGTATAAATATAGCTTCCACTGAATCGTTTGTGGTATTTTAATTATTAAACTCGAGTACTCGGTAATAGGTAAAAATAGGATTAAAATACGTGGGATGTTCAAAAATGTATGTATTTATTTATTTTTATTTATTGTCATTTATTATATGTACATAAATTATGTTAATTTATGTATTTATTATTTTTATTTCTTGTTATCAATTTTTTTGTGTTTTACGTTTATAAATCTGTGAAATAATTACACAACTATTATTTTTATCGTCTTCATTCATACATGAAATACCAGCGGTTTTGGTTTACCTTTTCACAGTGACTTATCACCGCTCAATACTTTTTCATAGGAAAATTTATGGTGACTCTGTACTTCAGCGGCTTTTTCGAAAAATGGTAACTGATTTTTGTTTTCGCTGATAAATAGCTTTGTTTTGTTATAAATAATGATATTATTAATGCGGAAGGAGGTTTTTATCAATGATGACGTTTTTATTTTTTTACTCAAAAAAATCCAAACAAACCTAAACAAATAATACGTGCTCGAGATTGTTTGGGTTTGTTTGGTCTAAAAAATAAAAAAATCAATATTGCTTCAACCTTCTTCCGCGTCAATAATATCAATATTTATAAAACATAAAGCAATTCATCGGCAGAAGAAAAATTGGGGATCATTTTTCGAAAAAGCTGCTAAAGTACAGAATTACCAAATTTATTTATTCCGAAGCACACACTTACGCATATCCATTGGCAGGGATAATTCACAAAGTTCCTATCAATCGCGATTTTTGATATTTTTCTACCAAAGAAAAACCAAACAAATAACATGTTTAGTTTTTTTTGGGTTCTTTCCACGAGGCGTCGTTCAGGCAACCTTGAAGGTCCTCGTTATTCCGTTTTCAATGGGTCTCATTGTCAGTAGCTTACTGTCGCAGTCCATTGAGGCCCCGAGTGAAGCTGCTTGATCAGGGTCCCAATAAACTCAAGGCAATCCTATAAATGAGCCTGACCAAAGATCCAATTCAATTCCTCCACCAGCGTTTGCCGATTGTAAAGAATCATTTTTGTAGCCTTTGGTCTCAAAAAATGGGTTAGTGTATATAACAAGGTTGCAACGGGAGATACGCTCCCGCCATCATCCGCATTGGCGATCCCTTCCATAATACAGGCCCGGGTAAATAATCGAGTATGCTGGAAACGGGGAGACGGGGGGAAAGAGAGGAGGAGAGTTGGAGAGGGAGATCGAGAGACATGGAAAGTGACAGGAGTAGGTGGAGGTGGAGGAGGAGAGTTCTTTGCACAATATGGTGCGGTGCCATTACTTAACGGGAGGGATTGGAGGGCTAACTCTCTCTCAGGGTGGTGGTAGACGCTGGTGCAATTCTCTCTCTTTCGCTGCCTGACGGGCGGGGGTGGCTCTTACCTAAATAACCACTCAGTCACTCGCCGCCCCCGCCCAGAAGCCCCAAGAGCTTGGCGGCAGTAACGCATACATGTATACAAACACTCCTTCGAACCGAAGTGCTCTGCTCTATGGAAGAGTGGTTTAGGGACTCCAAATGCCCAGTTCGCTGGTTCCATTCCTCCCCTCTCCTCTCCTTCCCTCCGCCTCGTCCTCTTCCTCCTCCTGACCATTCCAGCCTCCGCTCGACCGATATCCCAGTTACGTGATGTAAGAGGCAACCGAGCATCCGAAAAGCAAACCTTTCGGATTAACGAGAGAGCCCATTGCTCCGATTGATTTCTCTTCACTACGCGCCGGTTTTTCGACGTACCGGACGCAACACTCAAAAACGATTCGTCTCTTATCTCCGCGTTTCGTCGCACTAGCTTCGACGTCATTGGAAACTGTAAAAACAAAAGTTCGCGAGTTTCGATCTAGGTATAAACGGCATTCAATTCCAAATGCCTGCGAAATAGACCTGAAACAACATTTGGGTAGCCACTTTCATAATAGCTGTTAGGTACATCTGTCTTTTTCGATCTGATGATTGAAATTGATCGTGAGAAGAAATAATATGAAATTAAATATGTATGAAGTTGTCTCGAGTCTTGTGTCAAGAGAGTCTTGACACATCGATGCTAAAACACGATCTTGTATAATCTGCCTGGACTGTCAAATTCATTCGCTCATTGCGTCAAATTTGAGCTTTCCGTGTCAAACACTCGATTCGCAACGTCCAAAAAAAAAGAAATCTTAGAAACAACTAAATAAAAACTATAGAAAAACATACAATTAAGCAAAATGAAAAAAAGCGATGATAATTAATGACCTATTTAGAATGGCTCTACTACCCGTATTATCTTTTCGAAAAAAAGTATATATCTATGCTAATCTCAGTACTCCAGTAATTATCATGATTTTTCGACTGTCATTTAATTTTCCGTCTTTATTCGTATTTGCACGAATAATAAAAAGATTCGTTTGTTTGGATTTGTTTGTTTGGGTTATCCTGATAACCCAAGAGCTAACATCGCGCCTGATGAATTTTGTGTTGGCCCAGGATATAAAATGGTCGTTTATCAATAATACGTGAAATTGTGGCAATCCAATAAACCCTCTTTCTCGCTCAAAGCGCCACGATCACTCCTTGATGAAAATGATGAAAACGTACGCAAAATATAAGCGGGTAAATCGTTGATACGTGAAAGCTGTGGAGGCTCGGGGGCATTCTCGTATATCTCGATGTACACGTGTGTTCTGGTATATGGGAAAACGGTGGTAATTAGCCCGGGAGCTCGGGGAGGGAAGGACGGAGAGTCGAATGTGTGTTGCCAGCAGCATAATTACGGATTAGACGAATGGCACGGTGCTCGCTCAGTGGCGCCATCCTTCCCTCTCTCTCTCTCTCTCTCTCTTGCCCGCGGAGGGCTCTGCGCATTAGCACACGTACGTACGTACAAATGCGAAGTATCGTCGAGAGGGTGTTGCTGAGAATGCAGTGATACCGCGCGGTGGTACACCAACCCCGATGTACGTGGCATCAGCAGCAGCAGCAGAAACTGACGGGACAAACGGACGCGGAGTGCGCGACGGGACTTTCCCGGCGGGCAAGACTGCGATATCCCGAGGCTCCCCCTCCCTCTCTCTCTCTCTCTCTCTCTCTCTCTTTCTCTCTGGGTGACTCTATCGTTCACGATCTCTCGTTGCTACTCTCTACCGTGCCGGCACGTGCCCCGACAGATGCCCCAAATGCGTATCCACCAAACACTCGCACGTCATTGCAGATGCATTTGCGACGGAACCAGCCACTACCTCGTGTATGGCTCCCCCAATAGAACATAAACACCCGTAATCCTCCATTCTTGTACACGAGGATCTCATATATTTTGCCGCTGTCTGTTTTGCAACCCGGTTTGTATCGGGCAACGGCGATCTACTCGTTCGATCCGTATTCTACCTAACCTTCGTAACTGTTTCGTAGCTGTAAACTCAATACTGTTCTAACTTCTAAGTCACATTAAAATTACGGTCTTTTACCCTTTTCTGAGGTTATGGCCTTATAGCCTCGTCTTGAAGTTAGAATTACAGATTTTGATCCCTTTTTGATGTTATGATATTACAGGATCTTCTTGAGGTTAGAACGACACGATTTTGACCCCTTTTTGAGGTTATGACGTTATAGTCTTCTCTTGAGGTTAGAACGGCACGATTTTGATCCCTTTTTGAAGTAATGACGTCGTGGCATCTTCTTGAGGTTAGGATTACACTATTCTAGCCTCCTTTTGTGGTTTTAATTACACTATTCTAACCTCTCGTGGATATTGAAACGGTAAGTTAAAACGAGACTTTTACGGCTCAGAATGACCAAAAGAACGAGAACCGGTCGACCCGTCGTTTCGTCGTATTTCATTCGTCACCAGTCCAAGCGACATTTCGGTAAAAAGAAGGGAACTAATCTGATCGGGTGTACCTACGTCATGGGAAAGTCAGTAACACGGGATGAAACTTTTGGGAAGGGTCCGAGAGATACTCGTACATTACTAACGCAGTTTGGTATACGCGACGGTCGTGTCATCTTCATTGTTCTCGCACGTCGACGATATACGTCACTGATGCGTGTGCATCTCGAGGGGTCCTCGTTTTACGGATCCACATGAAGTCACCGCTGATCCTATATCTCGTGGCATTCATTTAATTTCACCGCGTCCAGAGATTCCGCGTTACTTTCGTTACGCTGAACATTCGTTTCTCCCGGTCACCCTGGAGATCCCAAATATCCAAAGTTTTTTTTCCTTGCCGAAATTCTCCTTGGATTCACCGAGGCTTTTTTCGTTCCATTGTACTCTACGCTACGCGAAACTCTAACATTTTTTTATTCCTTTATATAATAAAGTCAATGAAAATATATTAATTTAGAATTCATTTTTGATTAAAAAATAACATATTGATAAAACAATTTTATATTTCTATAAAAAAAAAGAATAACTAAACAATCTTTTATTCAATGTACCAGAAAGTAAAAAATAATTGTTTTTTACCGCTTGTACGTATAGTAAATCCACATTTTTTAAATTTACTTAAACCCTTTACTATATTAACTGTATTTAATTTCCCGCGAAAGAACCATAACTTTCATAAATAAGAATCCTAAACCCGAGTCCAACCCTGTGATAATAATTTTCCTATTGTCCCAAATTAAATACAGTTAATAGTATTGAGTCCATAAAACATTTAAAATTACAGACAAATTGTCAACACAAAAATGATTTTCTATTTTTCCCAAAACGAAATAATAGACATCTTTTCAAAACGTTTTTTACCTATAAACATCCCCCCCCCCCCTGTGTCCAGTCCGTGATTGATACTCAATAGGAATGGTGTCTCGTTATCAGTTTCTTTCGCGATTACTGGACTCAACAAACGAAAGAAACTTAAAAGGAGCTGCAGGAGCAGGGGGGAGGGCAGTGGAAGAGTCATTTAACAAATGTCACGTGAAGAATCCCATGAGAATTCGTCGTTTGGGTTTTTTTTTCGGTAAAGGAGAAAGAGGACTATAATGAAAATGGACGAATTTCCAAGATAAAGGGTTCGACAATGGACGAGGCGATGATTTGGTATTCGGCAAGTGTCGAATCGCCACGGAAAACCTGTGAATCACTCCTCCCCTTGCCCTCCCCCAACCGACTCGACTCGACTCTAACAATGCCGAGGTGGTTTATAAATCCGTGCATTGTTGCCAATTTAAAAGCCCTTTCGCGGCTCCGCCTCGTTTCTCGTTCGCCCTCTTCCTTCCTCGGAAACCGAATCGCCGTAGATGAGGGAACCTGGCCGGGGTGACGCCTGAGAAAGCCACCACCGAACGCTCAAGAGGGCGAGGAGAAATCGAAAGGAAAACTCGTCGAGTAGACGAGGGTTGGAGAGCAGAAGGGAGAGAGTGAGAGGGGTAAGAGGGGGGGGGGGGAGTTAACCCTGTTGTTGTATATATACGCCAAGAAAGCCGTGTAAAAGCATTGAGAGCACTTTAATGAATACGATTAGAAGCCTTAACCGTGAAGGATTGTCGACCCGAAGAAAGCAACGAGCTCGACGAGAGCTTTTCGAATATATAAATATATTCGGCTACAGGAATTTTATGTCAAACCAAACTGCGCAGGAAATCTACATAGGTATTCCACGAAAGTAGATTGGTACTTGTGTATCGAGTCAATTTATTTATGTTTAAATCTCGTAGATCTTGCCGAATAATATAATTACGAGCAAACGGATATAGACGGTTTAAAGTATTATTGGATGGACCAAAAGTTCGTCCTAAATAGGAAAAAGTTGATTTTCAAATCTAGATCGTGTTCTATAGATTTAGTTTTATAAAAAGTTAATTTAATGATAAATTAAATACTTGGGATTGGCATTTTTCTATTTTCAATAATAATTGAAGGCAAATTGGATTATATTGGCCTGTGGTGGGTCATTTAATTAACGCGTTTGCATCATTTTGTTATTAACGATAATTACCCAAAAACGAGATTAACTTTCCAATAATTGCTGAATAAATGTTAAAATTAAGCTTGGGCTAGAAGAGAATCGTTAGAGTGAATCAAAAGCTGTTATCCAATAAGGGATCGTCTTAAATTCATATATTTATAACTACTGAATTATTGATTGAAAATTTTCAAAGAATTCATGTGTGATTATTCTAACAAGAACTGTCATTCCCCAAGTTTTCAAGAATTTAAGCCATTTTTTTTCCATCTATTTAATAATGTCTTAAGAAATGTTTGCTTACTTTTTCACTTTTGTTATCGTCGTTTTTTGCCAGTTATTAATTTCTCATAAATAAATCGCAAAACGACATTTTTATTTATATAATTTATCACAACGCGTAATAATTTACAACCCCGATTACAGAAGATTCAACAATACTAATAAAAATAAGATTACTGCTAACGAATTTTTTTCATCGCGTCATCCGAAATAGTTGCCTAACAACGAAAACAATCGACTCGCAGTTTCATCCGGTCGTTATTTTTCGATGCTTTCATTTCGTGATAAAAATCGTGGATTTAATACATTTGAATTAATGAAATTTTTCGTTGAATATTATTTATCGTTGATTCGATCGTAAAGCGTGGAATTAATCGTCGAGAGGTTCAGTATCGGGTTGAAAAATTGAGCGGACATGTTTCTCAGTGGTACGATATCGACACCAACGACCTCAACTGACATGAGGCCTTTGGTCAAGGTGGACACCGAAAAGGACGAGGTACCTCTCCGAAGCGTGAGAGGCCAGTTTGGTCCTCTCAGCGTGGAAAATATGAGCGAGAGCTTGACCCAGCTGGTCAATACCGACGGAAGCGAAGTGAGAATTTATAACCTACTAGCTTTTACTCGAGACTTCGTCCGCATCGCTCTCAAAATTATTCTTGAGGAACTTTGCTATCCCTGAGGGATCATTTTTTTCAACCGCTGAAATACGTCATTCTCAATTTATCGCTGATAAGTTGAGCAACAATTTTTATTGTTTTATATTTTAAAAAAAATAACAATCCTGTAGCAAATTACACACTGGGTTTTAACCTCCTTAAAGATTCATTTTACAAAAATGCTGTAATGCTGCAATATTAATTTTTGCAATCAAGTCCAAATACGAATTTTCAGGAATTTTACTTGGAAAATTACGAACTTTAACAGATACTTCTATTTTATTACACTTGAAAAAAGAATTTAGAAAAAATATCTACTTAAATTACCGTAATTCGTATTGTTTATTCAATTAAATTTAATTATTTTGTTTATTTTTTGTATAGTTATTTTCTAATATATTTGGATAACTGGCAAAATAAAAACGTGTGAAAAAAATCGTTGCATTCCGATCATACGAATTTTAACTTCACCATAAACAATCTCGCGTAACAATCACTCGTCGGGGAATCCGAGCTCACACGCGATCGTTTCTTCTTGTAACAGACGCCCAAAGAAACCGATGTGGATTCCTCATTTTCGGGATCGATAATCAACTATACTTTACTTTGGAAGAACATTGTCACGATGTGGCTGTACGCTCTCATCTCGAGTTTATTCGCCAAAAGAAGCGTGAAATGACGACGCGAAGCCAGAAATTAACAAAAAGTTTATCGCAACACTATTTATTTATTTTTTCATACAGATACGGAGCCAATATTTTATTTGCACTGAAACACGAATATAACATTTCCCAAATTGACTGAAACATTGTATCTAATCATGCAATTTCAGTTTTTGTAAAAACTTTATAAAAACCAATAAACTAATAAATATTAAAGTGTTTAATCGATTTTAAAGAGTTCGTTTATTTATGATTTTTACTGTACAAATGTATTTAAATAGTTAAATAATTAAATAATCGAATTTGAATAATTATATTACTTTTTAAAACCTAATTCTCATTACACTAAATTAAAAAATTAAATTATATTGAATGACATTTAAAAAATATATTGAATTAAAATAAAAAATGAATTATATCGAATTAACATGCTTTTTTAAAGTTTCAAATTTTCGTACTACACATGAAAAAAAAATTGTTATAATTATATAACATTTCAAAACGTAATTTCAATATTTATATTAAATTTGAAAAATAATTTTTTAAATGTACATTACATTTTAACACGTAATTAAAAAAACTATATTAATTCAATGATTAAATAATATTACAATACTGAATCGATGAACGTCAAAGGTCCATCAATCGCGGATTTCTACTGCCGGCTGGTACGAGATGAAAAAAAAACTGGCGATTCACACGAAACGCGAAAAACTTTCACACGGGATAAATTTCTCACTAAGAATAAAATGGGTGTACGCGGATTAAGGCGGCGGTAAAACGAGGGTTGAGAGAAAAACGAGACCACGGGCGTGAAATTCTAATAAATGAGCATCCTTGCTTGCATTCTCTGTACTATTGGGGGTTGCATCGATAGAGAACTCGGAATCACAATGCCCTCCGTATAATCCACCCTCGATACGTTTACAGACACACGCACGTGCGATCCATCCTCGTTGCCACTGAACCGAAATCGGTCCCTTATCTGACCAGTCTCATCTAGATGCATTTAACGAAAAGCACATTTGTCTGGCCGCCCCGAGTGCGTGGAGTCGAGTAGATAGCGAACGTCGACGCGTGTCCAACCACTTTTCTAACGGCTCTCCCCCCTCTCTCTCGCCCCGTCGAAATCCCTTCGCCAACGAGAAGTCTCGAGAATCCCTTGAATTTTTTAACTCGCATCGACCATCCGTCTTCCATTTCTATCTTTGTATAACGATCTAGGAAAACGATATGTCGATGTCTCGACATGTCGAGAAATTTTATTTCCATCAAGCAAATATGAAAGGAATTTTTCATTTCCGGTGGAAAAAGGATTATCAACTTCGTATCGGATTCATCCGAATCAATTATCGAGTTTCCAAAAGGTTGAGAAATTATGGTTAATTTTTGATTGGAATAATAATTGTTCTTTTGTTTTCATTACGAATATACTTTTATTGCAGCAGTTTAGGGGTACGAAAATCATGCAATTTTTATTTAGGGATCTGCAACGAATCTGCGAAATTTGATTTTTTATAATAATCAAAATGAAAGGGTCGACAATCATTTTCATAAAATTTTAACGGTATAAATTTTGAATCAATCGAAAAACAAACATTGAAAACCCTGAACTAGATATTGTAATGTGAATTACAATTAATACATTTTTTAAACACTTTTTTTGTGTGTCCTTGATGAAATATTTAATAATTATAAAATACTCGATAACTGATCAAGTAACACATTTTATACAATTTTTGAAATTTAATCTCAAAACCACAGTTATCAGCGTTCAGCCGTTCGCGTTCCTTCTTTGTTCAAATATATCATAATGTACGCAAAAGTAATTTTTCAAAACGCGAGTGTTCTTTGAGTTGTTAATTTTTTTGTGATTCTTAATTGAATGATAAAATTAGCGTAGCATCTAGAACTTTTTCAAAATTATTTCTAGCACATTTTATAATTTTAAGTATTCTATTGTTTTCAGTAATATTATAAATTTTATTCAATATTAAATTACAATTTAATTATTTTTTAAAAATATTAAATTACTCAAATGTTTCAATATTGAAAATTACAATTTTTACTTCAACTTTACAAACCATTAAAAATTCATTAAATAAAAATAGTAACCCACAAAATCGCCTCTGCTACCTCGTAATAAATAACGATATTGTACAGTGAAAGGCCTCTTCAACGCTCGTTGATTAATCGTCCCGACGTATTACTAAAACCGCCGAAAATGAAATCCATTCGGAACGAAGACGCGAAAAAAATTCTTCCAGCCGACTTGCTGCACAGTTGCAAATTATTGGTATAAGAGCTGTCAATCGTCACGGCTCGATCATTCTCGAATTGGGCTCTTTCGTCGATGAGAAGAATTCGACGCAAATATATATATATCAAGGAGGAGAGATTGAGAGAGAGAGAGAGAGAGAAGAAATGAGACGAAACGAGACGAAACGAGACGAAACGAGACAGAGAATCGTGAACGCCAGACGCGTTGTACAAAACGTGTGCGTCAGCTATGCGCGACGATGTAATTGGCGTGTCTCGTGAATGCGTCCGTTCTACCGGATGTGATTCGCATTAAGCACGCCCGTCCGTCATTTTACTTCTCATCTCTCCTACTGGGATCCGTAAATTCATACATGTGGTGGCTCTTCACAATTCCCTTTCTCTCTCTCTCTCTCTCTCTCTCTCTCTCATTCCCTTCGTCTCCCGTTTCCTCTCTTTCTCTTTATCACGGGAGTACACAGAAGCTTCCGCATGAATGAGTTTTATATTTGTCCCTGAGCGTATACGCGCACCCGAGTATATTGAATCGAATTCGTATTTTTCGATGATACTCCGTGACACTTCCTGTGGGTTGGCAATTTTTTTTTCGTATTTTTTTTTTTCGTTTATTTCGCTCGCTCCCCGCGCCAAAGTCCCAAAGCCAAATTGAGAAGTCACGCGGTTCTATCTGTTGTGCTATCTGTACAGCCGCTCCGTGTATGGGCCGTTCAATAACGACTCGCCAATTTTTCGAAATCTACCTCGAAATTGTTTACGAAATCAAATTTTGACGCAGTATCCGCTTGGGTGTAAAAATGCGCTCGCTCGATCCATCGTGTTTTATTATAATAATTCATATTTATAATAATAATAATTATAATATTAGCTCATTTTTTAACTGATAAATATAAAAGTTCTGAAAAATAATATTTGAACAGAGTAAAGAAACGATCGGAACGAAACCCATGAACCTTCGGAATAAATAATCATTTTTGGCAAATATTCTGAATAATTAAGAATAAAGAGCAGATCTGGAGGTAATCAGAGATTAACGAAACTTTGGGATCGAATTTGTCAATAAACCAAACTATCCGAACGAAACTCATAAATCTTTTGAATAAATAACAATGTTTCCGAATACTCTGAATAATAATTATTAAAGAACAGATCCAGAGGTAATCAGAGATAATCGAGAATTTAGCAAGCACTGAAAGTCTTGACGATTTTTCGCGACGCGAAAAGTGGAAAAATGGATGTACTTGAAGTCATGGTCCAGAAACTGGAATCGTTAAACACGGCACGAGAGGTTAACGAGTAGGGTGAGCGAGAGGGAGATAAAAATACGGAGAGGGATGCGAGGGAATTTCATCGAGAGCGCATCAAAGGCTCGAAAGACACACGCGTGTAAGCGCAATCTCACCCGTTAGAGGGAGCAGACCTTTTCGAGGCTGCAACCGCGCGAGGCCTCGCGAGCACATCAAAATTACCCTGTGGTCTCTCATCCAGCCAACCAGCCCCGCTGAAGCCTTTCCGCATCGTTCGTCTCACCCTCCCACTATCCTTCTCACTCTCTGTGATTAATCAATTCGAAATAGTATCTCGGAGCCTGCCGGCGAGGCGTTGGAGCCGGGATTAGTCTCGCCGAGGAGCCTCGATTGTCCGCCATTCGATACGAACCGACTGCTTCGCCACACTCTCGGTACATCTTTCGTATAGGTGTGCAACACCGAGATATCGCGTCTCCCAGCGTCGAGGCGTTTAAGCCAGCAACGCGTGTTTCGAGGATCGTACCAAATCCGAATTAACTTTAATAAATAAATTAGCAACAGCTTTTCAAAAACAGTACGCTTAAAAGAGAAAAATAATTCAGTAGCTTGCAACAATCAGTTGAGAACTAATTATTCCTTTAACTTAACGTTCAATTAATTCGTTTATTAATTAATAATTGAATTGATTAATCATTGGGCAAAGTAAGAAAATCAATGAATGTTTTTTTTTATTTTTTAGTACACTTTTTTGCCAAGTTCTTTTTATTTTTTCTTTATTTGTTTTTTTCATATTTATTTTATATTTCGATATGATAAGCGAACGCGTTATAATCGCTTTATGATTAATTACGTTACTTTATCGACGATCAATTAATTCGATTTATTCATTAATAATTGTATTAACGAATAATTAAGAAAAGTAAGAAGAGCACATATTTATATTTTCTTTTTTAGTATACTTTTTTAACAATTTGTTTTTAATTTTATTTTTCTTCATATTTATTTTACATTTCAATATGATATTAATTAATTCAATGAATATTTAAACCGAGTAATTAGTCATTCGTAATCGTATTTGATTATTCAGTCATTATGTCAAAATATTCAATTATTTTGTTTACTTTCCGATGTATACCTATTCTTTTCTGAATTCGTTATTTTATTTTTAAATAATTATTTTCTACCCGATTTTTTATGAAAACTTGTCAAGTTGATAAACAAAGAAGGTTAGACCGACCAAACGCGATGCTCGCGGGAGAAAGTTCCATGAAGTTCCAGTGAAAAAAAAAAAAGACTTCAAAATTTCGCAAATTTGTAATCGAAACCACGAGAACCAAAATTGAAAAATTAAAAGAACCGTTTTCCCCGTGTCTGACAATTGACAAGGTAATCGTATTCATAATCAAACAAACCCAAACAACGACTTCTGTTAAAATATCTCATTGGGTCAGTCGTTCAATCCTGGCAAGTCCATATTCGATTGTATCGAGAATGCGGATCGCGTTTCCCGGGCGAGACACGTACCCGCGGATTCGCTTTCTCGCTTCACCACCGATAACAACAATAATCTCGTTGTTGTCGTCATCTAAATTGTCGCGTCGAAGATCTCGGCCCACCTCTCTACCCCTCGAGTCCAAGAATCGCGGTAATTATCGATTTTAGGTGGGGTGTTCCATCGCGATGATTCGCGAGTGCCGTACCATCATGGAAGCTCTTGGCGTTATGCGGCTCGTCAGCCTGCGCGCAGATAGAAACCCCGGAAACGCGGGATGATCGTTCAAAGAGAGAGCGAGAGAGAGAGAGAGAGCAAAGAGCGAGAGTTGGGTGGGAGATGTGCACCACTCGAACGCACAACCGCACTACCCCCCCCCCCCCCCCCCCCCCCCCCCCCCCCCCCCCCCCCCCCCCCCCCCCCCCCCCCCCCCCACCGATCCCTCCTCGGCACTTGGGTACTACACGAGGCTCGGTTAATTAATTCGTACCTCATTAACGGCACAACCAGTCCGTGCGCTTTCTCTTCAGCCGAATACCGCACACTCTGCCGCAGCGTAACTCACCGCGCCAGCGTCGCCACACCAATATGTATCCATTGTACGTATATAAATCGTCTCATCTCCCCGTCAATCTTCCGTCACTTCTCTCCCTCTCCCCCTCTCTGCTGTACTCTCTCTCTCTCTGTCTCTCTCGCTTTCTATACTTCCCCCCTTTTAGAGACACTGATTCGTGACGATCTTGGCCCCCGTTTGACAAGGACAACGAACTCTGCATAGAGATACATCTTTCGTTAATTCCCAATGAAGCAATCCATTATTTGATATACACGTCAAAATTCATTTTATGACGTCGACGAACTTATTTTTGGAGAGTAAAGATTATTTGATAATCTTAATAATAATGCAACTGTCTTTTTCTGACTAACTAATATGAAGTATATAGAATAGGTATTTTTCATTTATATGCTGATAGCACACGTAGATTTTTTTTTCAAAGTACACGCAAGATGGGTCAACGATTTTTTCGATTTTGGAAACGGACGGCTTTGCGATAAATTATTTGAAAATTTTATTTGTTCTTCATTTAATAATTCACCGAATTGAATAATTATTAATTATGAAATTAGGTAAGACCTAGATAACTCATTTACTAATTATTTTGACTAATTTACTAATTTATTTTTTTATTTTAAGGCTAATAATTTACCTAATTTAATGATCATTCAATTAGATCCTATTTACTAATTAGTTTACTAATTTATTAATTTATTTGTTAATTCCAAGTCAATTTACCGAATTGAATAATTTTATAACAGCCGAATAATAATTGTTTTCGGGTCAATTAAAAATCAGGTTAATATCGGGCTGGACATGAAACAGATACAAAGCAGCATAGATTTCTTGTCAAAACGTTTCGTTCTCTTTTCACCTCACCCCTTTTCCTCCTTTCCATATCTTTTTTTTCGTTCATTAAAAAAGAAAGAGGAAAGTAAATTTCTAATTAAGGCCCGCTTAGAGGAGAGGCAGAACTGTCTGCGTCGTTATTATCGCCCAACGCTCGAAAGGGAGCGTTTGCTCCATGCGTGATGATTTTCTTGTACGTGTATTCGTGTACAAATACAAGTACCGCGATATCGCTCGACAACGACATTAATACATATCTGTCCTACCGCCGCGGCGTTGTACGTGACGAGACAGCAGCTGCGATAAGTGTAAAGCGAGTGAGAAAGACCGAAGGAACGAAAAAGAAGTGTCTGCTTGCTTATTAATTATGGACCGTCGTGACGATCGAGACGACCGAGTCAGCCTCAACTGACGCTCCTGGCTGCCACAAAACGCGAAGAAAAATTGAACCCCCAGCCCTGGAGGAATATTGTCTCCTCGTCTATTTCAAAGCCACGCTTCCGGTGGGCGAGCACGGGTCGTTTCGCGCGAAAAAAGTGAAAAAAAAATAATAATAATAACAAAACAATCGCGTTGAAGGGAAATCGGAAATTGAAAATTCGGGAGGGCAGATAAGGAAATACGTAGTGTAAATTGTATTTTGTACAAAATTGCCTGATCCCTTTCATCGGTTCTTATCCATAAAAAAAATCTATTCTTTCGATTTTTGATTTCCATATTTATCAACGTTTGTTGTTTTGTTGTTCCATCTTTTTTTTTATCCGTAATAAATGTTCTTTCGCTTTGAGATTTTGATTTGGCAATTTTTCATTCATAAAAAAATGTTCTTTCGATTTTATATTTTAATTTGAATATTTTTCAACCATAAAAAAAGTCCTTTTAATTTTATATTTTTATATCAACATTTTTCATTCATAAAAATGTTTTTTCGATTTGATATTTTTATTCGTCCATTTTTCATCCACAAAAAGTATTGCTCAGACAATATATCATTCGTGGCAATGTTTTTTTTTTAACCCATTGTTGCAAAATGTTCGGTCTTATTCGTCCGGGTGGAAAAATATGGTGGGCCCGAGAGAAATATTTTTTTCCCTAAATTAATTAGGCGCAATTACCCGGGGCGCAATGTGTTTTTTTGTTTTTCTTTCAAGCTTCTTTCGGGGATATACGACTACCAGGTCCAAGCGTATCATAACGGTGTGCAAATCCCTGCGAGCCAAAGAGCTTCGGAGTCACTCTGTGCCTCTTGCCCCCTCACTTTCCAATGCTCACCCTTGCCCTCTCTCCCTCTCTCTCTCTTTGTCCCTCTGACTTTCCGTCCCCTACTAGCCTTTGCGAAGCTAAGAGGGTTTGCTTGTATCCCCCGAGATGCGCATGCGTCATCCGATTAAAATTACTAATTAGCTAATTAACTTAAGCGTGCGCATCGCTCCTTACCCTCCTCTTTCCACCTCTCTCTCTCTCTCTCTCTCGCTCTCTTTGCTCTCCACTTCCTCGAACCCCTCCTCTTCCGTCCCCTCATCGCTGCGGTCTCTCTAAGTAAGTTGACCGCCTGATTATGAAGCATCGCTTTGAAGCTTTTGGAAAAGGTTGTGGTAGTAAAGAAATAGAACAAAGGAAAGACGCGAGTGGGAGAAAGAGGAAGAGTGTACCGGGCCCCGAGGATGCCGCGATCTTCTCCATCATGAAAAGTTCGTTCTGGTCGTTTCCCACACCGAGTGCTTTTGCCACGTAAAATACTTTGAAAAAAAAAAAAAATAAAATAAAAGAATGTACTTTAAAAAAAAAAAGTATTTTTTTATCTCCGGATTGCAACAGCGCCGAGAGACGCGGAGATAAAATGATTGTCTCCGCTCGGGAGAACGATTTTTTGCTCCTCGTTAATCCGAGAGTAAAATCGATCGATCTTCCTAGAGTTTTCAATGACAATGGAAAATTAATGTATTATCCATCTCGCTTGGGCATTTGGCGTTCTTTCGGGTGAGTTTGTTTGGGTCACGATTCTTTATCTATACAAAGTCGTATACATTGACGAAGGTGCACCGGGTGTTTTCCGGTGGCGGGACTCTCTTTGCGGTACCAGTGGTGAATTCAGCTGTGAAGAATCAGCGTCGAGACGTCGCCCAAACTACCATCCTGAACCTCTGATATAGAACAGTCCGGGCTTGATCTCGCTGAATCTCGCGGCGAATATATACCCGCGTCAGGACTCTCGAAGTGCTTTCCCGTGTTCCTTGACTCTACGCTCTACTGTTTGCCCGCGCACTCTCCTCGGCCTTTCTGGCCTTCACCGCGAACTCTTCCTACTCGGTCTCACGATATAATTGGAAAAAATAGTCACTTTCTCCTCGTTCGAGTCTATCAAATACGCGGCTTTGTCACCGTGATCCGTTCGGTGTTACGGATATTACTCGCCAGTACCATTCTCCGCGAACAAAGGACTCTTCTTTTTTCTTTCACGATTTTATAATTGACCAATTCCAACTCTATTATTCGAGCTATTAATTGAAAGGTTTGTTTTACAGATCTATGGACCACGTCCGGTTGTTTTTGTAATTTGCATCTCTTTTATTATCGAAATATACACACCATTGTTACACTTCGTTTTTTGGCAAATTTCACACGATTTTTTTTTAATTAAATGGAAAAACGTATTTTTTTTAATTAAAAGAACGACCTTCGTTGCATCACAAAATCGGTGATTGTTGGTCGACCACAAGAATCGTATGTTGCTTCGTTGTAAAAATTGGCTTCAATTACGAAAAAGAAAAAAAAATACGTTTTTGTTTGATACGATAAAACTTTTTGTTTTTAATTCCCTAAATTGATCAGGGAAGCAGGATCGTTCGAAATGAATAAATAATTATTTACGTCGGAGTCGAGGTCAATTGAGTTCGTTGGGAGCTCAACAGGGGGGAGAGTTCGCTCGCCGGATCTCGGTGGCGAGTCTAACGATGAGTGACGTTGCACGGAGTTGGTCGCCAACCGAAGGATTCTTCCGGGCCCGATGTATCATCGTTAAAGCATTTGTGAAGTCGTTGCACTTTTGGCTGACGCCTTTCAACCGGCTAGTTTCCTTTTCCCTGAAGGAATACCTCTCGAGACCCGCATCGATAAAAAATACAAAAAAAATAAATCGAATAAAATGAAATAATACGGAATAAAAGGAGATTTAAAAAAAAAACAGTTTAATTTAAGTTACTGTGATGTAACATTGACGATCATTGACGCGGAAAATGAACGTGGACTTTGCTCGCGTGGACAAGGAGATGCAAATGGTACGACCCCTATATGTTCACTCTGCCTCTATGTGATTCTTAACTAACGCGCAATCAACGAGCTCGCCGCCTCCCGATCGTACGTTTGTACTGGAAGAGTGACGAGAGCGGCGGCACACTCAATTAGAATTTCTTCGAACCCACATCTCGACGAACGACCACTTATGGATCCTCGTCCCCGCTTCTGTATGCGGGCCTCTCTTTCAATCCACGATTTGTCGCGGAGAAACAAATTCGCTGATCCGACCATCCGACCATCCGTCGTTGCGTCCAATTAAAGAGTGATTATTATTCCGTGTATTTTTATTTTTATTATTATTATTGTTATTATTATTATTATTATTATTATTATTGTTATTATTATTATTATTATTATTATTATTTGGTGGGGAAATAAGTCGTGGGCCTGACGATAAAAGCTGATGTATTTTTGAAAAAAATTCTCTATCAGGTCTGAGGGATTGTACCAGCCTAAAAAGTATTTTTATTTTTTTAAATTTGTTACGTCTGTTACGATTTATTCGATTATTTATTAATATTCCTTGCCTTGCAATATTTTATTTTATTCAAAGACATTTTCGTGTGTGTGTGTGTGTGTGTTTTTTTTCTTATGAGAAAGGATTCGATTAATTCGAAACATTCGTGGAGATTTTATGAAGAAATTTGAAACATTGAAAAACTTCGAAACAACTTTTTTGCGTTTTTGGAAAATCGAGTCGAGCTGATTTCCTAATCTGTCTTTGTAATTAATTTAATTCTCCGGAAATCTAATGTATGTATTTTTCACCTGGCGATAAAAGAAGGTTAATTCTTTATTCTTTTTATACACTTACCCATTTAATATCAAATCCACGTTGCTAACAATTCCATAATTAGTTAAACTTCTTTAGCTTTGGTGAATATTGGAATTTCAAAAAAAAAAAGAGGAAATCACATTCGACAAATCAGAATGAAGATTCTCGAGAGAAGTCGCGGAGCATGAATTTTTTGTTCGATGGAAAATGTATTTAAAAAAAAAAGCAGAATAAACGTGATAGAAAAAACTATAGGATCCGTTTTTGTACTTCCGGATGTATCAGGAGCGGAAAAGTCTCTTCGAAAAGATTACAGGATCGAGTCTATAAAAGAATCGCGATTCGGTTTAACATTTCATGACTGCATCCGCGGAGCTACCGCTTGACCTGAAATTTGTGACGATTTCCCGGACTCTTTAGAAAATCCATATGACGTGAAATATCCGGTGGAACTAATAATATAAATGAGAACAACGTAGAAGCGAAATCCAGTATACATATATATATGTAAAACTTTTTGACATTTGAAAATGGCAATTGGTCCATGGTCCCCGATGTTTTTCACTACCGGATTCTCTATAACGTTAATGCTTGCTTTTCCAATTGAATATTTCATTAGTAATAATTAAGTAACGAACTAATTCGAGTTTTCGAATTTCCGTTTTAAAGTTTCACCGAATAGAGCGTCCTGGTTTCCAAGGTTTCCAAGGTCCGAGAAGTCTTATTTTTTTTTTTATTGTTCGAATCGATAGATTAAGGGAATGACGAAAACGTTGGAAACTTTCGACGTGACCCCTCGTTACCTCGGTTGTGACAATTTTGCAGTTTTGCGCTGCGTAACACTACCAACGGATGACGCCCCTCACGCGAATTCGGCCAAGAAGTCTCGACTTTTCGGGCGAAGAATCGAAGCAGACAAATGTCAAGCGCTGCGCGTGGGCTTATGTGTTTGTGCGTGTACTTGTGGATTTTTTACGTACGCAGCGTGGAGAAAAGACGCGCGTAGTTCGGTCGCAACGAAAACACACACACGTATATGTACGTGTGTCAACCGATAAGTGCAAAATTAGACTGGGAAAAGGCGAAAGACGTTCCTAAAATATGCTTTTGACATTTTTCCCCTCGAAATTTTGGGTTTTGGGGGAAATAAATGGTTGAATCGTGTTCAGGGGATAAAATTACATCGAAATGGACCAATAAAAAAAATATTAAAAATACAAAAATTTTTTCGATTTTTGGGCAGAATAAGTTTTTTCACTAAATCATGGATAACTTTTTTTCCTTTGGGATTTGGCACCCCACTTTACGCTCAATCTCTTCGATATGGTTTTCTCTTCAAAATGCTTTTTTAATCGTCAATGTCCGATGATTTTTCGATTTTTGGCAGAATTTCAAAGTTGGACCATCGAATTTTGCAAATTTTTCCATACATACCCCTTTGCCTCTTTTTTTGTGATTTTTCCAGTGGACTTTTCGGGAAAACTATACGAGATATCGATACGAATCCAACGCCATTATTTAAGTTAGGCAAAAACCTTTTCCACGCTCCCCCAATGAATCCCCATAGCCTACGAGAAGGTCATCCTACGACCTTTTGAAAAATCGTGATTTTTAAGATTCCGGAAAGGTGGCCTGGGAGGACGAAAAAAATTTTTTTTCCGTTTTTTAAGTATTAAAAGGGTGTATTTGATCGAAAATTTTCCGCTGATTACGAATATGCTCGAGATTTCGCCGAAAGTACAAATTTAGACCGGGAAAATGCAAAAAACGTTTCTCAAATATATTTTTTACATTTTCTCCGCAAAATGTTGGGTTTTGGGGGAAATAAATGGTTGATTCGTGTTCATGGGATCAAATTACATCATAATGGACCATTAAAAAAAATATTAAAAATGCAAAATTTTTTTCGATTTTTGGCCAAAATAAGTTTTTTCACTCAATCATCGATAACTTTTTTCCCTTTAGGATTTGGCACTCCACTCTGTACTTAATCTCTTCGTTATAATTTTCTCTTCAAAATGCTTTTTTAATAATTAAAATCCGATGATTTTTGGATTTTTGGCAGAATTTCAAAGTTGGACCATCGATTTTTGCAAATTTTTC
>JAPYZI010003164.1:0-19035 GCA_030523105.1 Ophioninae sp. A BG-2022a | reverse complement strand
AAAAAAAAAAAAAAAAAAAAAAAAAAAAAAAAAAAAAAAAAAAAAAAAAAAAAAAAAAAAAAAAAAAAAAAAAAAAAAAAAAAAAAAAAAAAAACGTCTCCTGTGCCAAATGGAATAATTGAATTTATTGGAAACATTTGAACGGACGAAAGTGACGGAAAAAAAAAAGAAAAACGGAAAATGACAAACTTTTTGATTACTTTCGAGCGCTCTGAGAACCGTTTATTTTTGCGAAATTCTTTTCGTGTCTTTAAAAATTTCTTTTTTTCGAAAATCCTCGTATTTTTTTCGTCGTTTTTTGTGTATTTTTTTTTTTTTTTTACTTTTTTCGCATTACTTTGACAGTCTTTTTCTTGACTTTTCTCGAATTTTTATTTGCCTCCCATTTTCAATGTTTTTTTTTTAATGAATATTTTTATTTAGTTTGTTTCGAAATTTTGTGACCTTTAGGCGTTTTTCAAAATTTCTTTGAGGGTCTGTTTCTTGTTTTTTTTTTCGACATTTCTTTTGGGTATTTTTGTAAATTCTACGAGTGTCTTCTTAATTTTTTCGAAATTTTCTATTGGGTATTTTCGAAAAATCTTCGAGTGTCTCTTCTTAATTTTTTCCAAATTTTATATTCCAAATTCTTCTTTTTTTTTTCGAAATATCTTTGGCCGTTTTTGAAAATTCGTAGCTTGTCTTATTCTTCGTTTCTTTTTTCAAAATTTCTGTCCCCATCATTTTTTTTTTTTTGTTTGGTCGTATCTCGAAAATTCTTTGTGCGTAATTGTTTGGTCTAATTTTTTTTGAATTTCTGTATGTTCCCATTTAAATCTTTTTTCGAAAATTTTTGGCATAATTTTTCCGTGCTATTTTTCGAAATTCCAACGACCTTTTTTTCAAACTGAAAAAAAAAATTTTTTATCGTTTCGGCGATGGAAAGTAAAATCGTTGCATTTTTTCAGAGACCTGTCATAACCCTTTGATAAACTTCACACAAATATACACTCACACGCAAACACACATAAATATTTTGCTATAATTATAACAAAATTTCAAACGTGTCAATTCTGTAATTGCTTTTGTAATAATTACAGCAACATTTACGTTTTTTTCAATTTTGCAATTGCCTTTGTAACGATTATAACGATATAACGTAATAATAATAATAACAATAATAATAATAATAATAATAATAATAATCACTGTTCCAAATGATAAAAATTGTTATAATTTTAGCCACGTGTAAATACGCGGATCAACGTCGTAAAAAAAAAAAGAAATAATCTAAAATCTGCAACGGTACGATGTAATTGAACTTCCGAAAATAAAAAAAAAATTCTTCCGTTCGATACCGAAAAATTCCATCTCAGTCGTCGGAATTTTTTGGATTTTTTCTTCATCCCTCACGTTTTCGTTTATTCATTTATATTTTTTTAAAGATTTTTTTCTCCTCGTTATTATAAATAATTTTTTTATGTCGTCGTCTTTGTTGAATTGAAATGTATTTTTTAAGAAAAAAAGAAATTTTAATTTTGAAAAAAGACAACAAACCCTAACAAAGACGTCGTGATTGTTGAATTGAAATTTCTTTTTTTCTTCGTCGTCATCGTCGAATTGAAATTGTGGAACGAGAGAAAAAGAAAAAAAAGTCAATTCGAATTTTCGATCTTTAAACATTTTTTTAAAATCGTATTGAAATGTCTCGTTTGAATATTTAATCCAACAATTCGGTATCATGTGTAAATTTGGACGAGTATATTTTTTTTTATTAAATAATTCGAATAATGGAAAAAAATTGCAAAAATAATATTTTTTACTGTTTTATATTGAGATTAAAAAATTTCCAAATTTTTTGATATTTCAAATTTCGATGGAAGAGGATAAAATAAGTTGTGGCTGTTTTTCGAAATTTTTATTGAATATTTTGCTGAAATGTATATATTATTCATTTTCTCGATCAATTTATTTTCTTGCAATTAATTTGATTAATTTCCCCAAAAATTAATTAAATTAATTCCAGGAAAATAAAAAAATCATTATTATTTTTCAAACTTACAAGTGTTTTAAAGAATGTTATTTTTTTTTTCGAAAATAAAGAGGCGTTCTTACAAATTTTTTTTTTATTTTCGAAATAAAATCTCCGAGGCTTGTATTTTTCTCATAAATAACAATAACGAGATTTTTCAACTTTTTGAGGCTATGAGCTCGAGTTTGACGAATTTGGTTCCAAATTTGACAGAAAGTAAAAAAAAATGTTTTTTTTACTGACCCCATTGACGAGGTATGCCAGAAAAAAAAAATTTGTCGTGTGTGGCCTTGAGCCAGTCTCCCCCCCCCCCCCGCCCCCGTTTTTATTTCTCCCGAGTGAAATTGACACAATTTCAATCATCGTCGAAAGTAAAACAATCGCGAAGTTTCGACGCCTGCGTGGGAGGGAAAAAGTTCTGTTGGATGTTTTTTCGATATTTATTGAAAGTCAGCTCTGTACCAATGTTGATATACGTTCAAACATCGACTGACACACGAATACACTTTGTGCATGCGAAAATGGGTCGAAAAAAATTCACGAGCGTTCAAAGTGACTGGAAAATTAGAAAAAAAATCGTATTGAATTCGAGCACTGAGCAATAGTTTCGTTTTTTCTTTTTAATTTGGACTTGAATGTTTCAATTCGTGAATAATTGATGAAAATTGGTCGAAAATTCTTGAAATTGGGCCTTTCAAATTGGCAGTTTTAAAAGCCTTTTTATTCGTTTTGATATCGTTTTTGACAGTCATTTCAAACGTTAAATAATGCTTGGGTTGTTTTTGAAAAAAATTGATTTTTACTAGGATTATATATGTTTTTCTTTGATAATTGGATTATTGGAAAGATTTTTGAATTTTCATATTATCAGTTTTCTTAAATGTCAGATTTTCAAAACATAGCGAAATTCTTGGTTTTTTCAAATGATATTTTTTGGAATTTTGTAGTTTGAACAAAATATTTTTCGAACTTCTGTTTTTTTTTAATTATTTCCTGAACTTCTGGTTTTTCGAAAGACATATTTTTTTTAACCCAAACAAACCCAAACGAGAAGAATGTTTTTTGAATTTTTGTCTTTTAAAAAAAATATTTTTTGATACAAAAAGAATATTTACGAAGCGATTACGTTTTTCAAACGAAAGGAGAAAAAATAATCGTCTCGTTTCCGGCTCGTGCTATTTTCCTGCACTCGAGTCATTATTCTTGGATCGAAGCAATTTTTTTCGACAGTTCCTCTCATCCGTTATTATTCCTTCTACCCGAGGAGCGTTTTTATAACAATGATTTTTTGAATGATAAACGATTTCGCAGTCTCTCGGACGATACGTCCGAAAGTGACAACAGTGACAAATAATAATGAAATAAAATGAGATCCCAGGACTCGATATTACAGGCCATGACAACTATTTTTATGATATTATCGACAAAACCGTCTTCCGGAACAATAATTACGATGATGATAATGATCGAAGATGACGCCGACCACGACGATGATGATTATGATAATTATGATGATGATGAAATGATGATGATGATGATGATGATGATGATGATGATGATGATGATGACAATTATGATGATCATGATGTGAAGATTATTATGATGATGATTATGGTTACGATGATCATGATGTGATGATGATGGTTATTATTATTATTATGATGATGATTATTATTATTATTATGATGATCATGATGATGATCATGATGATCATGATGATGATGATGATGATGATGATGATGATGATGATGATGATCATGAACATGGCGATGATGATTATGATGATCATGACCATGATGATGATGATGATTATGATGATCATGAACATGATGATGATTATGATGATCATGAACATGATGATGATTATGACGATCATGAACATGATGATGATTATGATGATCATGAACATGATTATGATGATCATGAACATGATGATGATGATGATGATGATGATGATTATTATGATGATCATGAACATGATGATGATGATGCTGATTATGATGATCATGGACATGATGATGATTATGATGATCACGTTGACGATGAAGATTACGATGATGATTATTATTATAATCATAACGCTATAAAAATAATAATAATGAGGGTGACAATGACGATGTTTATGATGATGACGACGGCGTTTATGACGATGACGATGATTCTGTAGCCTAACACACAGACAGAAAGCTAATTTTCACCGTAAACAAAAATAAAAGACAACAAAATGGATATTTATAATAACCTTAATAAGTAAGCTTGCGACGATGAAAAGGGGATGAAAAGAAAAACTAAACCAGAAAACGACGGAGACCGGAAAATCACTATATCCGTTATTATATTTAGCTTGCGGTGTTGAAAGCAATGTGCTAATATATTGTAAATGGATATAAAATATTATCGCGCGGGCTTCGTTGTACGATCACCCGAGGGAGGGAGGGGGGGGGGGGCGGTGGGGTCGAAAAAAGAAACAACAAAAAATAAAATCTCCAAATTTTTGTAGATTTATTATTTGCCAGGAGAAAATCTTCAATAAACCTGCAGGATTCCTCCTCTTTCTTCTCCAACGTACTCAAAAGATTTTTCTAATGTTAAAAAAATTTATGAAAATTCACAAGGATCGTTTGCGATCGAAATAACTGGCGATTTGATTTTTTTTTATTTATCGATACCATTCTTTTTCTTCCTTCTCCTTAAGGGGGTGATCCGTCAATTTTTTTAAAAGTGTACGTGGGCGTTTTTACAAAATTGGAAAAAATTTAATGAAATTTTATTGAAAATTTTAAACAATTTGGAATGGAAAATAAATTTAAGGTAACGCAAATTTTCCGAAATAAATCGAGAATGAAATGTGAAACGTTTTTTTTTCGATGGCGATAAACAATTGTTTGGGAAAGCTGGAAAAATAAAAAATAGAATTTTTTTCAATTATATTTCGCTATTCGCAAAAATTCACGTGCGATTTTTGAAGGTTACTAACAAACCCAAATAAATAAATGAAACGATGCATTGAACGTTTATGAATTGATCAATCGTTGCATAATTAATTGCTTATATTAATTAATTGATTATTATTAATCAATTATACACCAATAATTAACAATAATTCAATCATTGTTGCAAACAGATTTTTCATTATATGTTTAAAAAAATCTTTAGTGCGTCCCTGATTTTTTATTTATAATAAAACACACAAAAATCAATACGAATTTTATTATTCGTATAATTAACTGAAAAAAATTATATTAATACTTTGAATAATCATTTTTTTCTTTTCTCAAAAATAAATATAAATACGAAATTTCTGATTGCTTTTTGATCTTTCTTCGTGAATATTAAAAGAATTCTTCAATTTTTTATTTTCCACAAAATCCCTAAATCGAAAGAAGAATTCCAGGGATGAAAAAAGTCGAATAAAAAATATCAAAGTCCAGGCAATCAAATCGATTGTGAATCACCAATATATATATATTTTTTTTTATTCATATTTCAAGCAACAACGATAAATATTCGATGAAAATTTTTTAATAAAAAGATTATTATTTCAGACTTTTTTTCATTTTTTTTTATGTAACTCGATCACCCCCTTAATACTTCAAAATATTTAAATTAAATTTATCTTCTAAATCCGAGGAGAAAAAAAAGGAAGACGAAACGAAGGATGTGAGAAATACACGATACAATAAATTACGTACGAGATAGTCTAGCTATTATGCAATATTAATGATAATAGTCTGTAACAAATTTTTTTAGAATTTCAAGGTGGTTCGTCGTTCTGGTTGTGGTTTATCAGGTACACGATACACATTTTACACACACATACGAGAGTAAAACACGCGTTCGTACACCTTAAGAAATTCTCGAGCCTCCTGTCGTTCGTTTCCTGTCGTATGGGAATACGTTTTATTATTTTTAATTTAATTTAATTTTTTTTAATGTTTATTCCTCTCCATTTTTTTGCTTGGAAAAAATCGAACACGACTCGGGGAGTGGGGGGGCTAAGCTTGAATGAAAAATTCGAAAATATTTTTTTGTCTGACTTGAATTTTTGACACAGCATTTTTTTATACGCAATTTTAATAGTTTTTTTTTTAGAAAGCATTTTTTATTGTTGCTTTATTTTTAATAGTTTGTTTTTTGGTTTTTTTTCCAGGCCAGGTTTTTTTTTTAGGTCAATTTTTTTCAATTTTTTATTTCGAGGACAAGGTTATTATATTTTTTTTCCAAGGTCAAGTTTATTTAATTTTTCTATCGAGGGCTAAATTTGTCTATTTTTTTCAATTCTTTTTTCTAAGTCAAGCTTTTTCAAATTTTGTTGAGAACGAGTTTTTCAATTCTTTTTTCGCAATCAATTTTTGTCAATTTTTTCCGAGGTAAACATTATCATTTATTTTTTTTTCAAGATCAAGTTTTCTCAATTTTTCCTTCGAGGGTTAAATTTGTCTATTTTTTTCAATACTTTTTTCTAAATCAAGCTTTTTAAAATTTCTTTGACAACGCGTTTTTCAATTCTTTTTTCGCAATCAATTTTTGTCAATTTTTTTCGAGGTCAAGTTTCGTCAATTATTGTGGGATTTTCGAAAATACGATTAAAAAATTTTTTTTCAGACTTTTCCTGTAGCTTAATAATCATTTTTTTCTCAATTTTTACTTAATATTTTTAAATTCGAAAATAATTCAATTTTCTAATTCTGTCTATAAAAAACTATAATTACTAAAAATTTGATAGTAATAAAACTAACATCCCTTGAAACTTTAATATTATAATTATAATTTTCAAATATTTAAAAATCATGTCTGTCTTGGCAGTACAAGTTTCTATCGTAAAACCCTTGCCTGTGAAACTCGACATTATTTTTTATCCGTCCGTGAATAGCCCCACGCTCCACGAGAATCGGGCACGTTTTGAATAATTTTTCATTCGACCGACTGCATCCGCCAGTCGGCGAGGAAACTTTGCATTTCGTAATTATTAAATCCACAAAAGAAAAACAAAAATTCAAGCCAGTAAAAAATTAATTTCAATACCAGCGCGAGTAACAAAAAATACAAAAAAAATCGTTTAACAAAAATGAATATCAGTATCCCTGGCAAACGGATACGAATAAAAAAACCGACCCAAAAAGTCTCCCTTTTTTTTGGCCTGTTTTAAATACAATCGACGAAAAACGACTGTAGTAAATTCTAATGAATGTCAGTACAAATTGAATAATAAAAGAACAAAAGATGAGAGAAATCACGTGTTGAGCCAGAAGTGGAAAAGACGGGGGGGGGGGATAAGGAATATCGACGAACTCGTATTTTTGGCAATACAGGAAGAACTCTCATATATAAATATATTTAAAAAATAATAACTATTATTAAAATACGTGCACACGCGTATACTAATTAGTGGCCGGCGATATACCGACGGTGGGGTCGCAGAACCAATAATAATAATAAACCATTGTTTACTTTATCTGCATTCTCTTTATTTCTTCGTTTAATTACGAGTTTTTGTCGCTTCGTTTTTAAGCATTTTTCTCGACGACTGAAAGTTTTAAAACAAATTAATAATGATAATAATTATCTTGTACGAAATATACGTAATAATAATTCGTAGAACGAATTTTCATTGCTTCTTACACGATATATATATATATATATATATATATATATATAAATATATATATATATATATAAATTAGAAAATGTATTATATATTATAGATATTGTCAATCAATAAATTGAGAAACGAATTTGAGACGGAGTGTGTTTATTTGTCTTTTTGTCCGGACGAGTGGCGGGCTCTAGCGGAGTTCTCGCGCACGCACAACTGAAAAACTGTCGCTGTCGCGAGGGCGCAAACGCGGGTCGAATTCTCGGTAATTTTCAGATCGTGTCGTGAGGCGCAACGAGGCACTCGAGCCGGCGACCGACTGAACGTACTTCGGAGCGTTTGCATCATCCTCTCGACCCGTTTGGAACGGCTGTCGAACCGTCTCCGGAAGAGAACGCGAAAGCCGGAGGGGGGCTGCTAAGCAGCGAGAAGTTCACTAAGGACGAAAAACATTGTCGGAAGATGACAACCGGTGAAAGAAGCGTTCAGCGATCGATGAACCTATCAAAGATCTCGTTACACGCGAAAATTACTCGCGATCGACCAATCGCGTGGCTCGTTTCTACACGCGCACCGCTTCCGTCTACCGCCGCAGCGGGAATGCTAGAACGCGCGGTAGACACGGTGGAAGGGATGTCCGAGCGGCTGATGCGCGTGCGCGCGGGTGGGGAGCGCGACATCACGAACGAGACGCCATTCACGTTCTCACGTTTGTTGGGGGCTCGCGTTTGCTTTCGCACGACTCAGTTGCACCTCGTTCCTCAAAAGTGACTTTTGTGTCAGTGAGAAAATCACGAACTCTTCACTCGCAATCACTGTTTCGTTGAGGTAAGCTCTTAATTTCGTCGTAAAACGATTTCGTACGAGAAAAATTACGTTCCTCCCGATCCGGATTTGTGAACGGTTTTTCCCTCGAAGAACTTTCGGGTTATGTGGATTCTGGCGAAAAATGAAAAATCATTCGGCGACAGCGTCTCGCGGGGCTCTCCCACGCACCGTGGAAAATACGTGTATCGCCGCGGCCGCCATTTTGCGCATTTACCTGCTTTTGGAGGGAAATTATTCACGAGACGCGCGGCACACTTTTTTCTATACGAATCATCCGCGTGCATGTTTTTCGATCGTTTCTTCGCGTTTTCCCGCCTTTATCGATGAGCCGAACATCTTTTTATTGAAAATTATCAGTTTTATAGGAATTTTGCGATTTACCCGTTTCGAATATTTTTCGTTAACGCCGTTTCGACGTTCTAGAAATTTCTACGCGCTTTGCACGACCTCGAACCATCACTTTTGTGTAAACGTAAACAATATTTTTTTCTTCGATATTCTCGTCCGTTACCTGGAGAAAGTTTTCGACCTGTAGATAAATAATCAAAAAATACAATTTCAGAAATGGCTCGTACCAAGCAGACCGCTCGTAAGTCCACCGGAGGAAAAGCTCCCAGGAAGCAGTTGGCGACCAAGGCTGCCCGTAAGAGCGCCCCGTCAACCGGTGGTGTCAAGAAGCCTCATCGTTACAGGTAAACAAATTTTCGTTGTTAATTCTAGTTTCGAAAATTCCACTGTATGCAAAAATCACTATGTTTAAATAAAAATTACTAGATTTACCCGAAAATCTCTATATTATTGCAAACAACACTAGTATACAAAAGTTTTTGTATTCAAGGAAAAGAACATCGCTCGAGTGTAAAATTCCCTATATGTACTTTTTAATCCCTACAATAATGTCAAAAGTCCTATATTTTCCGGAAAATAACTATATACATGTCAAAGTTACCATTTTGTAGACAATTGCCTATTCGTTCGCCAAAAAGTACGTGTTACCTTGAATTATTACTTTTACAAGAAACTGGCTGATCCAAAAAATATATTACCATGTAAATGGTGAAAATTATGCAGTTTTCTGCAAAGTTTGACATTTCTGACCATGTAAATTACAAGAAACAAATTTTGAAACTTCGAACATAAAGAACTGACAGTCACTGATACGGTAATGTCAGACGCACCGAGAAATCTGCAACGTCCTTGAAAACCTGACAAACTCGTCCGCCGATCATTCCCCTGCCGTCAAATATGAAACGCCCACTCTCCCCGTTTGCCCTCCCGATAAAGATAAATTCAGAGCTTGCGTTCGACTCGAAATCTAACGAAGAAACGTCTTTTCGACTGGATTGTAAACAGGCCGGGAACCGTCGCGCTTCGTGAGATCCGAAGATATCAGAAGAGCACGGAATTGCTGATAAGAAAATTGCCGTTCCAACGTCTCGTTCGTGAAATCGCCCAGGACTTCAAGACCGATCTGCGTTTCCAGAGCGCAGCGATCGGCGCCCTCCAGGAAGCGTCTGAGGCTTACTTGGTCGGCCTCTTCGAGGACACCAATCTGTGCGCCATCCACGCAAAGCGCGTAACCATTATGCCAAAAGATATCCAGCTGGCGCGACGAATTCGCGGCGAGCGAGCTTAAGCTCGTTTCTCGTCACGCCCGACGAGGTCAACGAACCCGTATCTCATTCTCTTATATTCGACACCATACCCTCCCCTCTTCCCACTTCCAAACTCCTTCCTCTCCTATCTCTCGAAACTTCTTTCTTTTTGTTTATTTTCTAAAAGCCACTCGCTTCCCTCACGCACTCTCGTTTCCACACGAAAACAACAACAAAACGAAAGGATCTGCAAAAATCAGCGGAAAAGAAGGAAATTTGCGTAGGGAGGGAGGGAAGGAGAAAGAACGATGAAAAATGAAATAGTTATCACTGCCATGCACTCAAACCGGCACATCCGAGTACGTCTCACTTCCGGAATTAAGTAAAACTTCCCCCTCCCTCCCTTAATCCTTCATTGAACTTTCGGCTCATCCGCGTTTCTCGCGGAGACAAAAAAAAAACGACTCGAAGACGCTCAAGATAGCGTCGAGTCGAGAAATCCAGAAACATCATCCCTGAAATCAGGAACAACTCCCGTTCAACTCGAATCGGCGTTGTTCCTGAATCACGCCCTCCCCGCCTCTATTTTGGCATTGAAGAATTCTTTTGGAACGGGAAAAGGATGGAAAAGATTATCGGAGAGATGAAACGTTTAGAGAATCACTTCCGGTTCCAAAAAAGATTCTTGTGTACAAATATAGGAGTATACTTAAATATTGTGTAATTTTATAGTTATTAAATTAGTCGTTTAAGGCGTAAATTATCAATCAACTTTCGATCCGTTAACACTCCTCATGAAGGGAGTTTACGTTATTGTGTCACTTCGTGCTCATTTATCAACATCGATGTATTTGTCAATTTGGTAGAGATCCGTATGAGATTATCGAAGATATTTCGATCACCTCGGGTTTACGGTCGTTTCTTTTCGAAGGGCACCCAATTCGTAAAATAATAACCCTAAATGTTTATTGATAGAGCAACACTATGTATATTTGTATCGCGGAGAATGACGTTTGCAGTGATCGAAAAAAATGTCAAAAGGTTTGTCAAATCTTCGATTAAAAAAATACGACGCATTTTTGACACTAGTGAAAATAAAAATAAAGTGAAACTTCCAATTTTGCTTATCTCATTATGCAAATTGGAATTTTGACTTTTCCGTCGCGTACCAGTTACAAAAATACGCGGTATTGATTTTTCGAAGCCTGAAAAAGTGATTGACGTGAATTGTACGCAAAAGTGTCGCGACAGAGCTTTAGAAAGAAAAACGATCACGTGACGATCGTCATCCTGCGTGTATACGTATAGTCCCTCGTACAGAATTCACCCGACCTTTAATGTAACACACAACCTACATTGTATACTCTGTAGCGAAAGAAAAAAAAAGAAACTTACGAACAAAGTAAACGAGTATTTTTTATTTACGAACGGCGTCCCTCTGTCGGGGGAAACTGGTACAAAGTTGTGAAATCGTCGCCGTCGAGAATTCTCGGTGTCCAGAAATTGCTTGACTGCGAAATCGATGAAAATCGATTCGAAGCTAATCCTAACCTATTTTTCGAACGTACAATCGAGACGTGATGAATTTTCCCTCCAAAGTCGGTTTTCCGCCATTTGCAATCTCCACGATGATAATAAATGGCAAGTGCATCGAAGCCGCTGTTTTTTTTTTCGTCTGATTCCTGGAGACGATCAGGGGTGGGGGGATTCACCTACTTTTACCTTTTCTAACGGTCAGTAACGAGTTCTTTCATCACGGGACGAAGAAAAAAAGATTTTTAATGCGCGGCTCGGGTGTACGCGTGCGTGATGAAAAATGACAAGTGCACCGTGATCTCGCTCAGCGGTCGAGGAACCGCGCGTTTGCGCCCACAATCAGGGACTGCAACGACCGTGTATTTTCGCTACGCGAAATGTTCCGAGTTTTTAGTGTTAGATTCTGCCACTCGTAGCACTAGTTGTTCTATGAGAAGCTTCCATGCGCGCGCATGTGAAGCCGTATATATCAGTATTTATTTCTTATAACAAAAGAAAAGAAACTTATGAGATACCCAAATGTACATAGGAACAGAATATAACACGCTATCAATAAACATGGCGTGTTTATTATGATATCACAATTAATGGACTTATGATTATGCCTACAATCAAGGAAGTTTAAAAATCGAATTATTGACTACTCAATAAAAACTTGGAAAAGTTATTACTACGTCGACAATTATCCATTTGTACGGTTATGTAACGAAAATTGGAGCATTTTTACAAATGTATTTTCTAATAATATTTCTAGTAACCTTTTTATGCCTGGTGAATCATTATATTTATACTAAATAATCTTATTACGCCACTACTGAAAGACACATAAAAGATCGACATAACCTCACTAATTTTGGGTACGCCTTTTTCTAGAATTCATGTACGCAGAGCTTGCTGGTTTGATTGCACGTCAAGAGTGCTTCAGGTTTTAAAAATCGTAATTCGGGAATGTCAGATATCTCTCATGCATTCGTATGTCACGTGGTATATCTTTTTGCCTCAAGGACATGCGTCACGAGTCCGGTTGGTAAAAATCCTACAGGCAAGTATACTCCCAACGGATCTACATTTCGGACAACGGATGTACAATAGAACAGATAGCTCAATGTTCAACAGAGCGCAACGCGTATCTTTTCTTTTCCCGAAAAATCAACTATTCCGGATATCCTTGGGTATCTGCATTGAAGCTGTTTCTCTCGTTTTCATGGTCGCTTGGTCATAATGTGCATCAATTTTTCGCTTGAATAATAGCGTTGGACGGAACAAAAGTATCGCAAGCGTTTATCCGCAATACTTTTGTGTACATATTGTTACAAATCGTGTATCGCGAGGCTCGCTTGCACGAAAAAAAGTATTCTCACAGTGTATCTAGCTCCACGCCCAGATGAGAATTAGAACTAAAAAACGCGAACTAAACGCGAATGCGTGATAGCGGTGCGTCGAATCTCCCCCACCCTAAAATCCTTCTCGCGAGCGTCTCCACGGACGCGATTTGGGTGAGGTGTGTGGGTGCGTTGATGCGTCGAAGAAAAGCAAGTGTAGGATCAACCCGGAGATATGTAGTTTAGCGGGTTCACGCATCAGCCAATCACGAGGCTCGTTTTAAGTCATCGTCAAGATAGTCGCAGTGCAATTGGTGAAGAGGGACCGCGGGCGAGCGCCGTTTCCCTCGATTCAATTCGTACTCTATGTGCGCGCGCGTGGAGAGTGGGGAGAGGAGCCGCGGGGCGCAGGGTGGGGGGAGGGACACAACAAGGGAGCCGCGGTGGTACCGCCGCTCTCAGAAGAGCGTCCACTGCCATCGAAAGTACAAGGAGTCACCGTAGTACCTAACTCTGTTTATTCTTGTGGGGGACAAAAACCAACAAAAAGAAAACGATTTTTCACGCTCTTTGTCGTCGAAGGTGAGTTTTTCGCGTGATAATATCAACGTCGGGAAATAACGTGATTAGCTAAGTGATATTCGCGCGCTTGAGCTTTCCGGTGACGCGATCGGACCGCGCGAGGGTGGCGAGTGGAAAAACGTGCGGAAAATTTGGGTCGCTTTCGCGCGGGGGCCGTTGTGTGTTGTGTGCCTGCGCGCTCTCCGTCCACCATTTTGTAATTGTCGTTTGGAGGGAATCGAGACACGAGATGTTTGTATCGCTCTACTCCAACGCTTTTTACCCATCACTCGTTACCGATATTCGAATTCCCGGCTTTTTTCGCGTTCGTCTAATTTTTCATCGTAACGAACTTTTCCGAACTTTTGGAACGTCGCGTCGCGAACAATATTTTTCGATCGCGGGACCAACTTGGCTTCTTGATCCGCGGCCGGACGAGTCAGGAGGGGGCGGCAAGGGGGTGGGGGGATAGTTTGCGCGAGAACTTTGTTGCCCCTCTCTCTGTCTCTTTCTTCTTTGCCTGTACGGACAGGACGCGAACGCGACTTTGTTCATTGCGCAACTCGCAGAGTTTTCTCGTTGAGTATTCGCCTTCCCTCTCTTTCTTTCTGTCTCTCTCTCTGTCTATTTACCTCTCTCTCTCTCTCTCTATCACTATTTCATTCTCTTTCTTTTATATTCATATATGTGTGCTTTGAGCCGTATTCATCTGACGAATCGTATTATTATCGCCCCCATCGTACTTTCGGTCACGAAACTTACGCTCTCGCGTATGTCTTGTATCGGGCCGCTGATCCTTATCATTACACTGTAACATCGCGCGAAATTTATTCTCACTTGTATTACGGAGACTTATAATCGCGACGCTCTCCCATTCAATTGTGAGAATTGATGATTCGTTTGTTGATTATTCTGAGTATACGATGATTGTTGCGATTTATGTCTCCGCCTTGAACAATCATTTCATATTTATTATTATTATTTAATAATCTGAATAGTACAAAATAATAATAATTATTATTTTATACTTACGGTGAAAGGACGTGAAAAATATGCTTTTTATTTAAATAAATTCAAATAATTATCACCGAAATAAACAAAATTATTTTTTATTATGATCTAAATTAATGGGGATTAAAATTTTTGAAGTTTGATCTTTTGAAATTCATCCATATTTTAATGGAATTTATAAAATTCGATTGAGTTTATTTATAATTGTGAATTTATAATAATTTAAATAATTATGTACATAATAATAATTATTATGTCTATGTAATTATATGTAATCATTTGCGTAAATTTTCAATCCAGACAAATTTGTTGCACCTGTTCTTTCGCTTTTGCTAAATGATTCGTTCTTTCTTCTAGAAGATTGAATCATGGCACGTACCAAGCAGACCGCGCGTAAGTCCACCGGAGGAAAGGCTCCGAGGAAGCAGTTGGCGACCAAGGCTGCCCGTAAGAGCGCTCCGTCAACCGGAGGTGTCAAGAAGCCTCATCGTTACAGGCGAGTATATTTCTACCAGAGATTATTTTGGGGCGAAGGTCATTATCGTATCGTAATGAAAAAATTTACAATTTTTATGACACTTGGGAAAATTGTAAAACTTTTAGAGTTAAAGAATAAATGTTAATTCGGATTTTAAAGAAATTGATAGTGATACAGTAAAGTCTAGTGGTTCGCAGATGAATGTCAAACGCACCAAGAAATCTGCATCGTCCATGAAAACCTGATAACTTCCATCGCCGATCATTATCCCTCTGTCAAATTTGAAACGCTCACACTCCCCGTTCGCCCTCCCGATTAAGATAAATTCAAAGCTGACGATCGACTCGAAATCTAACGAAGAAACGTCTTTTCGACTGGATTTTAAACAGGCCGGGAACCGTCGCGCTTCGTGAGATCCGAAGATATCAGAAGAGCACGGAATTGCTGATAAGAAAATTGCCGTTCCAACGTCTCGTCCGTGAAATCGCCCAGGACTTCAAGACCGATCTGCGTTTCCAGAGCGCGGCGATCGGCGCCCTCCAGGAAGCGTCTGAGGCTTACTTGGTCGGCCTCTTCGAGGATACCAATTTGTGCGCCATTCACGCCAAACGGGTCACCATCATGCCCAAGGATATCCAGCTGGCTCGACGAATCCGCGGAGAGCGAGCTTAAGCTAATAACTTTTTAAAGTTCCCCATCCTCTCTTTACTATTATCACTATTAAGCATAGTTATCCTTTACGATGATAACGATAACTTCGTAACGCGAATGAATAACTTCATTCCCTTGATTTCTCTTTCGTTTCTCCCTTATCGTTTTTTTTCAATGAACCCGCCGTTTTCCATTTTCGATCTTCATCGCGGTGTGTCTTTGTTTTTTTATCAAAGAATTCGTGTCGACAAAATTCATCCACGAAACGAGCTTTTTTCGCCCCCTTTTTTTTTCCTTCCGTTAACTCGAATCGGGCAGCTGCATTTTTCGTTCATTTCCGTTCGGCGCGTGATCACGCCTCGTCGATAAAAATCTATCGATGATCTCGCCCGTCGAGCGCCGTCGAGATCTTCCGAAAAACCGGAAACGAACCGAAAAAAAAAAAAAACAAAACTGAAATTTCGGCAAATTGGTGAAACAGCGCGAAAAAACTCTCAAGCGTGTGTCTTCGTAAAAACCTTCGAAGACTAAACGAAAGCATGAAAAAAATGAAAAAATTGTCGTTCGGCAACCGGAAGTTCCGGAAGGAACTTGACGGTTCGATGTTTCGGGCGGAACCGAGAACTTCGGCTAACGCGCGCGAACTTGTTATGTCCTCGTCGACGATTCGTATCGTGACGAAAAAAAATAAAAAAAATAACGGTCCTGTCATTCATCGCCCGTCATCGTTCGCGATCGTCGACGTCGTCGTCATCGAATCATCATCATCAATGAATCATCATCAATTTATGTAATACACATACGCATATGTATTATGTTACGCGCACCGTAGATATTACGTGCATTAGCGAATTAAGCGACATTTTTTTTTCTATATTAGCGATCCATCGAGGATGCGGATCACGATTTAACGGCGACGCCTGTTTTTTTCTTTCATTTTTCTTTTGGTCTTAACGACCCTTTTGAAAAACGAAAAGCTGATATGTATAATCGGAATCGCAAGTATTCGGGTATCTTCTCTGAGTGGAGAACACCATTTCGTAAATAAAAATACTAAATCGTCAAACTTCTCGTTCAACCCAATTTTTTCTCGCCTTCATATATCCTAGGCTTTGAAAAAAAAAAAAAAAAATGCTGATGCGCAACCGGAAGTTGAAAATGTGGAAACCGGAAATCCAAAGATTTTTCAGTTTCCTTGTGCCCTACGACCAACTTGCCGGCTCGTTGAAAACGATTGGAACACTGCGGTCGATCAACGACTGGAAGTCGCAGACTGTGGGGTGAAAAGTGAAAGGAATGGAATCGCTGTGCCGCAAGGGCATAGGAACATTGGGAAATAAATACTCTGTGGATTCGCGATGCAATACTCACTATTTCGCACAATTGCTCGCCGGAAATCAATTTTATTAATATTTCATTGAATAAATTTTAAAAAATCCAGGTTTTTCACTGGAATTAGTATTTTTTCTTTTTTTTTAGTGTAAATTGAATAAATAAAAGAATTCCATGATTTTCTTTGCAATTTTGTATTTTTTATCTTTTTGGATTTTTGGTTTCTGTTTTATTTTTCGTTTTCTTTTGTTTTTCGCTTTTTCTTTTTTTTTTTTTATAATTGCAACAGCCCTTTTGTTGACGCCAAAAACTCGAAATTGAGGATTTTGAAAGAATCCAATTCTCAATTTATCGAGCCTCGATTCGACCGATTTGACATTTGGGAATTACGCCAATTTCAGGATCACACAAACGAGGAATTAAAAAGAAAACTTTCTTTTTTTGCATTTGTTTTATTCAGTTTATCGTTTTAACACAAATTTGCAACAAAAGTTTCGTATAAATTTAAATAATTGATCGAATAATGAGGAACGCTGCGATTCGTATGAAAATTCATTCGTCCGAGTAATGTTTTTTTGTCGTGTCAATAAGTTTGTTAATAACAAACGATTAAAGTTGCTTATTTGCTCGAAAATTCAAAGATTTCTCTACAGCTTGGTATTATCATAATATTCAAATTTTCAAAAAAAAAGTCATACCAAATTTTGATTATTGTGCTAAAATTAAATTTGTTCATTTTTCATTTGCGACGAGGTCCAAGCAGAAGCACTTTTTCAGAAATAACTTTGCTCCTTACCGATACTTCTTAGTGAAAAAAAAATCTCAAGCTTGTGAAGATCATATATCAACTGCGTGTAAAATCTCAGCTTCGTCTTCCCAATATTCGCATCACAGAAAAAATATTGAAAATCTGTTTTTTTTTTTCTATTCCAAGCAGACTTTTCAATGATTAATCGTACACTGCCTTTATTAAATAAACAATCCGCAAGCTTTTCAATCACTTTCAAGCTTTAAGTTTCCTCAAGAAAAAAAAATAATACAAATTCGCGACCAAATTTTATATAAAAAAAAAAAAAAAAAAAAAAAAAAAAAAAAAAAAAAAAATAAAAAAAAAATTAAAAAAAAAAAAAAAAAAAAAAAAAAAAAAAAAAAAAAAAAAAAAAAAAAAAAAAAAAAAAAAAAAAAAAAAAAAGAAATTACCGCGTCGATACTTCCTTTGTTTCTACCGAGTATGAAATATCTTTCGACTTGATTCGGAACTCTGAATTCTCGGCCGTGACAAACGCCTGAAAACTGGCTACATCGTGCGGGATAGGATATTAACAACGAGTCGGTAAATGCGACAGAAAGGAGCGCATTATGTTCATCGTTGCACACACTCGACGAACTTCCCAACAGCCGCTGAAATTTACGCTTCGACGGGCTCTCCAATTGTAAAATCAAAAATACAAAACTCTCGAGAAAGAATGAATATATATGTATATATCTATGTGTCGTTGAAGTTTCGACGAACGGTTACCAACGCTCCCTTCAATTTTACCAACTCATTTTTTCAACCCCCGAAACTCCATCGGATGTTTATTTAAATTGGTTGCATCAAAGCCTTTCAACACAGAGGGAAATGGACATTCAGCAACGACGATGATATTTTCAATGCCAAAAAAAAATAATCTACGCAACGCGTGTTCGAATTTTTCCAAAAATAGGTGTTGAAATACATCGTTGGAAAATATATACACGCTCGAGATAATCCTACGGTTCTTAAGGGGATGACGAACACGTTGGAAAAAATTTTGACGCCCTACCTCGTTACGTCGATAATGAGAATTTTGAGATTTTGCGCTGCGAGTTACTACCGACGGATGGCGCACCCGAATTCGGCTACGAAGTCACCACTTTTCGAACGAAGAATCGTGGCACGACAATTGCAGAGCGCTGAGTATTCGTTACGAGCCCAGCGTGGAGAAAAGACGCGCGTAGTTTCGTCGCAACGAAAACACGCGTTGGGACGAAACTATTTAAGTTAAGGAAAAACCTTGTCCAAACACACCCATTGAATCTCTATAGTATATAAGAAGCTCACTCCACGACCTTCAAATTTCGTGATTTTTGAG
>JAPYZI010003163.1:0-19041 GCA_030523105.1 Ophioninae sp. A BG-2022a | reverse complement strand
AATCGATGGTCCAACTTTGAAATTCTGCCAAAAATCGAAAAATCATCGGACTTAAATGATTAAAAAAGCATTTTGAAGAGAAAATCATAACGAAGAGATAGAGCACAAAGTGGAGTGCCAAATCCCAAAGAAAAAAAAGTTATCGATGATTCAGTGAAAAAACGTATTTTGCCCAAAAGTCGAAAAAAATTTTTGATTTTTAATATTTTTTTTATAGGTCCTTTACGATGTAATTTGATTCCCTGAACACGAATCTGCCATTCATTTCCCCACAAACCCAACATTTCTATGAAAAAATCGTAAAAAACACCTTAAAACACGTTTTTCTTTGCTTCGTTCCATGCTTTTGACAAAAATTTTATGATATTCGTAAACAGCGGAAAATTTGCGATCAAATTAACCCTTTTAAAAGTTTAAAAACGGAAAAAAAATTTTTTGGACTTCCCCCGGCTACTTTTCCCGAATCTTGAAAATTACGATATTTCAAAAGGTTGTAGGGTGAGCATTTTATATGTTATTGAGGTTCATTTGGAGGGTTTGGAAAAGGTTTTTGCCTGACTTAAATAATGGCGTTGGATTCGTATCGATATCTCTAATAGTTTTCCCGGAATATTCACTTGAAAAATGGCAAAAAAAGAGGCAAAGGGGTATGTATGGAAAAATTGGCAAAAATCGATGGTCCGACTTTGAAATTCCGCCAAAAATCGAAAAATCATCGGACATTAATGATTAAAAAAGCATTTTGAAGAGAAAGTCATAACGAAGAGATTAAGCGCAAAGTGAAGTGGCAAATCCCAAAGGAAAAGAAGTTATCCATGTTTTAGTGAACAAACTTTTTTCGCCCAAAAATCTAAAAAAATTTTGGATTTTTAATATTTTTTTTATTGGTCCATTTCGATGTAATTTTGTTCTCTGAGTACGAATCTATCATTAATTTTCCCCAAAGCGCAAAATTTCGGTGAAAAAATTGTAAAAAACTTCTAAAATCACGATTTTTTTGTCGTGTGCAGTGCTTTTGACGAAAATGCGTTCATATTCGTAATTAGCTGAAAATTTTCGATCAAATAGACCCTTTTAATACTTTTAAAACAGAAAAAAAATGTTCGACTAGCCCGGCCACTTTTCCGGAGTCTCAAAAATCACAAAATCTTATGGTCGTAGAGTGAGCTTCTTACATACTATAGAGACGGCGCGGTGTTGCTGAACCCGTCAACTATCCTCGTCCAGCCTTTAATTCGTTCTGAGATAGCGTTCACTGTGACATCGTCGTCTCGTCCATCCACACGTACCGGATTAACCGGCTACCACGTATACGTAAAGATACGCGGAAGCGTACCCCAATAAACTTCGTTTACTTCGACAAATTCAGGTTAGAATCCGCCGTTTTCATTAAAACAACGGTTTCTGACCTGCATTAGTTTTGTTTTATTCGGGTTGTTTGGGCTGCAAAATCCTCAAACACATTTTTCAGAAATACCTTGTAATTTAAAAAATTGTCCATCGATCGAGCCAAATTTACACTGGCGATTTCAATCGAACGATATATACTTTGCGAATCAATTGTCACTCTTCATAACTGTCTATAAAATACGAAGTTTTTCTAGAATCTACTGTCAACGAGTTACCGACCGATGGTACTTCCCACTACCTACCTTACCGGCACTTAACCGCTACACGCCTATCTTCGGAGTTGCTTTCCCACAAACGCGTTACGTAACTCCGCGCGTGAGCGATATGCCATAGGCGGCACCACCATCGGCCATCTTGGGAACTGCGAGTTTTTCGCGGATCCATCTCGAAGAGACCTCGAATCATGGCTTTGGTCACTGTTAGAGCGATTCTCAGTCCCGGTAAGAATAATTTACTTACGAAATACCATCGACGACGAGTGCATTCGTTTAACTCGCGAGACACTCGAGATTCTCTAGACCTGCGGCGATGCGATGCACCGTGTTCGCGCGACCTCGAAAAACCGTGTCGCCGCATGTCCCGAGAGGTTATGTCTTCACGGTGTAACAAGCACCCTCGAAACCCGGCGCGGCTTCGACTCTAGTCGACCAGGAAAAGAAACAAAAGAAACATTTTTCTTTCAGTACTTCGACGTACGGTCAAGCAGCTTTTGCTCAGTGGACATGTCGCGAAATACGTAAGTTTGACGTCGCGTCGTATCAACAAAACCCAAACACCGAAAACCTTCCCAATCCTTCAAATATTCGTCACCCGAAATTTGTTACTCTGGAAACAAACGTAAAGAAACTGGAGTATGCTTAGCCACTATGTTGCTCTGCAAACATGCCATAGGAATTTTAGTTTCTATGCGGCTTTTCTATTATGAAAAATCCTGGCTTCTGGATGGAAGCTGCATAAAAACTGGACTTTCCGAGTTGAAAACGCAATACCAATGAAAACTATAGTTTACTGATAAATGTAACACTAGCTAAAAGTATTTTGATTATCTATCGGGAAAGGGATCATCGAACTTTTGAAGTTTATTTTTCTAAATCAATGGCGGTTAATAATAAAATTAGTATGATAGAGAAGCGAGCACCTTCCTCACTCTCTGATATTTTTGCCAAGCACGACAATACAGAAGTTTGTCGTTGTTTTGTACTGTCAACAAATCCAAAATCCTGAAATTTTTTCAATTTGAAATATCAACTCCAAAGTTTTTATTTTGTTGAAAACTCCAACAAACCCAAACAACCACTGTGTTACTCTTCAAACATTCCATAGGAATTTTATTTTTAAGGCTCTGTCAATTATTACGTAAAATAGTGACTTGCGGACGCAAGTTGTAGCGGACCAAAGTTTCTCCAGTCTGGAACCAGAATTTCTATGAAAATGACAATTTATTAGCAAACGTTGAATTAGTAGGAAAGATTTTGATTATGGATCAAGGGGAGGATGATAGAACCTTTGAGGTCCATTTTTCTGAGCAGGTTGATTCTTCCAATAACAATAATGATATAAATATACCGATAGAGCCGCAAGCACTTCCTCAACAGTCAGATATTTCTGCCGACCACGACAGCTCAGAGATTCTACGCGGAAAAGAAGGTTTACAATCGAGAAAAGCCGCACTGCAACGTCGGCACGATCGGCCATGTTGATCATGGAAAAACAACGCTGACTGCAGCGATCACCAAAGGTAGATTAGTTTTTCAACGGAGAAAAAGGAAATTTTTATTTATTGATCCGTTGTCTGTAATAAATAGCCAAGATTTATCTTAATTCAATAATTAACACTCAGTTTGTGAGCGTTCTTCCAGTACCTTCCATCCGTAAACCCGGGTATTTCACACCTTCCATACACTCAAAAAAATCGAAGAAAGTTCATGCTATGTGAAACATCCATCCGACGGAACCAATCGTGTAATTATAAAAGGAATTGATGTTCATAAATTTTTTCTAAAATGAATAACGATCGTTCCTGACCGTAATCGTTTTAGTTTGAACATGAAAAACCCAGATTTACAGACGAAATCTTACTAAATGAAAAATATGTATTTCTCAATGACTTTTTTTTTCATCGAGTGGTTGCTTATCCCTGTCTACACCATTGGTCTAACTCGGTTCTCCATTGCAGTCCTAGCGGAGAAGGAGTTAGCTAAAGCGAAGAGTTACAAAGAGATAGACAATGCTCCGGAAGAGCAGGCTCGTGGTATAACGATAAACGTTGCACACGTAGAGTATCAAACGCCCATGCGTCACTATGGTCACACGGACTGTCCGGGTCACGCGGATTACATAAAGAACATGATAACTGGTACGGCTCAGATGGACGGTGCGATATTGGTGGTAGCTGCGACGGATGGTGCGATGCCTCAAACCCGTGAGCATCTGTTGCTCGCCAAGCAGATTGGCATAGACCACATAGTTGTTTTTATCAACAAGGTCGACGCGGCGGACGCGGAGATGGTAGAATTGGTGGAAATGGAGATCCGAGAGTTGATGACAGAAATGGGATACGACGGTGAAAAAATACCTATAGTCAAGGGCAGTGCCCTGATGGCCCTTGAAGGCAAGAGTCCGGAAATTGGTAGCGAAGCAATCGTCAAGCTGATGGAAGCCATTGATAATAATGTACCAACACCGGTCCGAGATTTGGACAAACCGTTCTTGATGCCGGTCGAAAGCGTATATTCGATCGCCGGTCGCGGCACCGTCGTGACCGGAAGATTGGAAAGGGGTCTTGTTAAGAAGGGCATGGAATGTGAGTTCGTAGGGTACAACAAAAGCTTCAAATCCACCATAACCGGTATCGAGATGTTCCATCAGACATTGACCGAAGCCCACGCGGGTGATCAACTCGGCGCCCTAATACGAGGCGTCAAAAGGGACGAAATCAGACGCGGTATGGTTTGCTGCAAACCGGGCACTGTCAAAGCGCATGATTACGTCGAGGCCCAAACTTACATCCTCAGCCCTGCCGAAGGAGGACGCAAAAGACCCATTTCCAATTATATACAGCTTCAGATGTTCAGCAAAACTTGGGATTGCGCGGCCATCGTTACCATACCGGAGAAGAACATGGCCATGCCTGGCGAAGACGCCAAGTGAGTTTTCACCGGTCCTTTAACTGTTTGGTTTCGGTAGAGGAGAATTGAGGGTTTGGTACTTTCATCGAGAACGAAATTGGAAAGATCGATCGGAGATAGATTTGAATCGCTGCGGTTCGGTTTGAGTCGTTAAAATTCGGTTTGAAATTGTTAAATATCTGCTTAAATAGTTAAAGATAGGTTAAAATCCTTCAAAATAAAAATCCTAATGTACATAATGAAAGTTCCTTTCCAAATCCTCGTTTTAATAGGGCTGAGTCGAAATTGACATTTCACAAATAGCAGCTAAAAGACAACTTCTCTGAATTACAGGCTCGAATTGAAACTGGTGAAGCCGATGGTCTGCGAGAAGGGCCAGCGTTTCACGTTACGCGATGGCACTGTGACTTTGGGTACGGGAGTGATCACCAACGTTCTTAAAAACCTCAACGAGAAGGAGCGAATTCTGCTGACCGAGGGCAAAAAGGCTCGAGAGGCAGCTGCGAAGGCCGCCAAATAATTTTCATCCTCAAAGGCAATCCCCACCCTCGTCCCATTACCCTTAAGGGCTTGAAAGGTCCAGCTCTCCGGCGGAGCGTCGTAAGCCAATGTAGCACGAAAAGACGAAAAAAAACCGAGACAAAAGAAAACAATAAAAAGTTTGTTGCTTTTTTTACATTTTTTCGTCGAAGCTATTCGGCCATTTTTGTTAACGCTCCGGAGCGATAAATTTGCATTTGTTTAGCAAGTCGACGAAGAAAAAGAATAACTCCGATTTTGGGAAAAGCGCCGGAATCACGGTGTTACCTACTATTAGTATTTACACATGTAAGAAAACGATATAACCTAACCTGAACGTGTAGAGTACACTTTGATGCACTCGAAACATTGTGTGCTCCGCACAACCATTCTTGAATGGAATAAAGGTAACTTTTTATTTCAAGAACTCTCGAAGTATTTCGTGATTTCTTCGTGGCGAATAATCAGGATTCGGCGCAGGATTAATTTTTAGGGATCCAAAGTAGACCTTTACTCTCCTTTCTAAAGTAAGGAACTGAACTTTGGTATAACTCTGGATCAACTATGAGGATTGGAATCTCAATGGCCAATTCATTATTAAGGAAATAAAAAATGGATAATGGAAAAAATCGAGGTACAATAAAATTGGTACCCAATAGAGAAAAACGGCTATAATTGAATTTTTAATTGAGAATCTCGTAATTAGTAATTACTAGGCTCATCAAGGATCCTTCCGTAATCGTAAATTCCCCTAGTCATAAACGATTTTTTCATTTCTTTACGTTTTTTAATTTTCATTCACTTTTCAGAGATTTTGGGATGCTTAAGACTGTCATAAGGCACTCATCACTGATTTATTGATGAGGTTCCTCGATTACTAATTTTGTCACTGTCGTGAAAACATCATTAATCGAGTAACTCCATTTCTTAAGGAAATCAGTCACGCTTTAAGAAATTGAATTTAAAAAAATTAGTTATTTAAAACATGGTAGACTAGAGAAATCGGTTAAAAGTAATAGAATGTCCAATTATTTATAAAATCAGTAATCACTACAAAGATCAATTCATAATTGACGAGATTTACAAGTACGGAAAAATCTGTAATGATTAAATTATACAATCAGTAAACGAGAATGTTAATGAGTGAAGAAATTTTATAATTATTAGTTTATAACTAAGATAATGGAATTTATAATTATTGGGAAATCGGTAGCTTCTCAATAATGAGTGTTGGAATCGCAATACCCAGTTCATCATTGAGAAAATGAAAAAAATCGGTAATCGAGAAAATAAATACTGATTTCGTGAAATCGGTTATAACTAATAAAGTTTAAAAGTACGGAAAACCAGGTGATAACTCTCCAGTAATTATTAATTTTCATCGTTACCGATATTGATAATTTTCTATTAAAAATCAACTTTATCTTTTCTACTTTTGATCTGGTCTGCGAATACTTTCGTTGGACAAAACTAACTTTATCAAAGTCAAGATCTCCATAACTAATCGACACTTCTTCAACCGAGTTTATTTTTTATGATGTTTTTTATTATTAAACTCAGACATCAGCGTTACATTTTGCCGCAAACGGTGTTTGTTTCTCTTCACTTTCCGCCTTGCGTTCAGGCATACGGGTACAACGGACAAAGTTGAATTTACAATTTTTCTTTTTTTTTAAATCGGCCTTGCTCGCGGACACTCTCTCTTGGAAAAGGGTCATTTTCAACATTTAGTCTAGACTTTACACAGCATTCTCGCAACGCTTCTCTCTCTCTCTCTCTCTCTCTCTCTTTCTCCCTTTCGCTCGAACTCTCCGTCCCTGTGTATCGTAGGAAAAAACGTTCTCTCATAATTTAAGGTTTCGAACAAATCGTACACATTCACCTGCTCTCTTCGATTTTTTTTTCACTTCTCGGTCGCTTATAAAAATAGTAAACAGACGCAAACAGGCTACAAACTGCATTTCCTTTTTCTCATTTATTCGAGGGGGGAAAAGAGAAAAGGAACGAAGAAAAAATAAGAAAAAAAAATAGGAAAGAAAAACATTCGTTCTATTACACTGGAACACTCTGGCTATAGTTTATCATTCTGTTTTTTTTTTTAGCAACATTTCGTGTTTCCGGGCATTTCCAGGTGGTCTGTAAATTTTTCGAATTTCGAACGCGCTTTTTCAACGTCGGAAAAAAATTTCGTACTTCCGTGGTTTCTTCTCTTTGCGTTTTTTTTTCTTGCTACTTCCGGTCGAATATTGGAAAAGCTTGGAAAAACAGATCGCGAGATGCAAATTCGATTAGGCCATGCCTCGATTTCGTGAGAAAAAAAATTTGTTTCTTCTTTTTTTTCTCCTTTATTTTTACTTTTGTTTGTTGTTCAGATGCAATGCGCGTTTTTCTTCATCCTCGTATCTATTTATAATTTAATACAACTACAGGTCCTCGTCGTCCTCGGGGAGCGCCGTTTCCTGGGCCTCCTTGAGATCCTTCTCGATCTGTTGCTGCCACTGAGGATCCATGGTTACTTCCGGCGGAAGTAGGGCCGGCATCGCCACGAACTCGAGATTCGGATCGCCGATCAATTTTCTCGCGAGCCACAGGAACGGCTTTTCAAAGTTGTAGTTGCTCTTCGCGCTGATGTCGTAGTACTGCGTTTCGTTGATTTTTTTTTTAAACAAACAAATCGTGATTATTCATAGAAACAAAATCAGAGATTCACAAATAAAAATAAAACAAAATAGACTATAAACTAAAAATGGTAGCTTTAAACATTTAAAAGAACAAACAAATGAAATAAAAAATAAAAAATCTGTAGGTACATGCAAAAATAAAATTGAATAAAAAATATTATTGAAAAATCTTAAAATTATTAGTAAAAATAGAAAAAGATTGTACATTCTTAAACAAACATCAAATAAAATAAAAAATTCACAGTGTTGTGCACAAACATTAAAGTGAATTTAAATAATCGATTTGAAAAATCAAAGTTATTAATAATCAAAATTAAAGACAGATAAAAAAGATTTGTTTAATTTTTTTAGGTAAAAACTCGAAATTTGCGAATTGCGAATGATACGTAAACTCGTCAGATTAGAGGGACAGATTGCTGTCTTCAGAGACTTCAGAATCCTGAATCATCATTCGAGTGCCAATATTCCATAAACTTTTCATTTTGTTTTTGGACGAATGCAATGAAAATGCAACATAACGATATTCTCCAGAGACTTCCCGTTTTGGTTTTCAGAACGATTTCGTAAAAACTTTGTTTATTCTTGAATCGCCATGTCGATTGAACGAATGTTGTGATAACATTGTCTTTTCTACTCATTACATTGTAATGGCAATGACTGTTTCAAATTTTATTCTTCTTGTTTTTATTATTATTTTATCACTACTTGAAGTCAACTTGAATTATTTCTAATTGGATTGATACTGCAGTGATAATAAGACAATTGTCGATAATTTAACAAATATTTTAATATTATGTTTGTTTTTAACATTTATTGATAATAATATTTCTTGGCAATTATTAACAAATAACATTATCAATAAATTTCAAAAACGAAAATTACAGCGATAAAGGTAATTATAATTATAACTCAATATTATAGTTAAATATAAATACAATTCAATCGATATCCGCAATTGTTACAATAATAATATTAATGCGTTTTTTAATAAATTGTAGATATTAATTTTGTTTCGGAATAAATTACCAAGATAATTAAAAAATGTGTTATTGGTAATTTAAATTAAATGTACAAGGTTGAAAAACAAAAGATTAGTTGAAAAGATTTAAGAAATAGGAAAAAGAAAACGTCTTCGTACCTGGAGATTCTTCTTCCGATGAAAAACGATGCTCTTGGCTTTGACCTTTCTGTCCTTAATGTCAACCTTGTTGCCGCACAGTACAATGGGAATGTTTTCGCAGACCCTGACAAGATCCCTGTGCCAATTGGGTACATTTTTGTATGTAACACGAGACGTGACGTCGAACATAATGACGGCGCACTGCCCCTGTATATAGTAGCCATCGCGCAGGCCACCGAATTTCTCCTGTCCCGCAGTGTCCCAAACGTTGAAGCGTATGGGGCCCCGATTGGTATGGAATATCAACGGATGAACCTCCACACCCAATGTCGCCACGTATTTCTTCTCGAACTCTCCCGTCAAGTGGCGCTTGACGAACGTCGTCTTACCAGTACCACCATCGCCGACTAACACACATTTGAACGTTGGGATTTCTGCCTCGTGGTGTTGGTGGTGGTGCGCCATTTCTGAGTTCTCGCTTCTTTGTTACTGCGATGCTCAGTCTAGGGACCCTGCTGAGCCAAATGACTTTTCTCAGGATTTAAGTTAGATGTGCAGGGAAAATATTTTTTTTTGTTCTTTCGGGAATTATATTCAATATTTTGGGGTTTTTTTAAACGGTTCTAGGGCATGTTTGGAGACTCTGAAAGTTTTAAAACGCTCTGGAGATATGGTGGGTTTTTTTTTTAATTTTTGATTATTGTGTATTTTTTAAATTTTTCTAGGAACTTTAGGGTATTTTTTTCGCGTTCGTAGACAGTTATCTCTTGGGGGATAAAAAGATGGGTTGATTATGTTATGACGTTTTTTTTTTTTTTGACAAATTTTGAAGTTTTCCTACTATTCGTCCACGTTTTTTTCAAAAAGATTTTATTTTTACATTTTCCGACCCAATTTGATTTCTTCTCCCGGCTAATTACCATCGTCGTCTTGAAGGCTTGCATTTTTTTGTAAATTTTCTTTGCTCATTTTCCGATTTATTTCAATTTTTGTTGTGTCAAATCGTTTTTCGCAAGTAGTCTGGCCCGCTGTTGAATTTAGCAATTTTTCGTAAAATTGTGGCCCCGCACGAGCGTGAGAAGCGAACAGTTCGAAACGCTCGTGTCATATAACGCGACTAGAGTTCAAGCCCGAGTGAAATACGGCGAGTAAATTTTAAGGTTAGGAATTCTCGGCTCGGCGATACCGCGCCAAAACTCGGTAGAATTACTGAATAGCGGACAAGAAGAAATCTTTTATTCGATCGTGGAGATAAACGAACCTGTAAAAGCCGAGATTTTCACGTCAAAATGCCACGAGGGAACGAAGTTTCGAGGGAGTTGCGTTATACCCCAGCAAAACGTGGGCAATGTCTCCGAGAGAGCCGGTGGGCGGCAAAGACGCGGCAATAGACGTGACTCGTTAACAAATTTTTTCCGGCGGTTTTTCCACGTGAAATGCGGGAAAAGTTCGGGTTTCTTTTTAATTCGCTAACGAACACGCGAAAAATTGGGTAAAGTTTTTGCACGGAGTGAGGGGAGAATGGCGGTCTCGACGGAACTCACAAACGCGCCGAACCCGATATTTTCGGTCTTTTCACCAATGATCGACAATTTCCAACGAATCAACGAAAAAATGTCGATACAACGTAACAAAAGTATTGGTTATACTCACGCTGATTATTTTCGTTCGAAAGACGTTCCGATTCGTTTTGAAGGCGCGAGACGATGATTTTTCCCGGGGCACGAGGAACGCAGGACGTGAAAATGGACGATAAAATTTACCGTGTCGCACAGTCGTTATGGCTCACAATGCCGTTCGTTCGGGGTGCGAGCCAAGTGCCCCACCGCGACACCTCGTTTATATTTTCTCAACCGAACGATAATACATACGACCTCTCGGAACTTTAATTTTATCGAAAAAATTCAATTTTTATTTTGGTAGGATCCTTGTGACAAAAGAAAATGTGGGTGGACGTGAAAAACGTAAAAATGCGAAAAATTTAGTAGCGACACCTGTCGCGAGGGTCTTCAGGGCCGTGAAAACGGGAACCGTATCGGGAGTGCGCGCCCTGTCGGCTAGTACCGCGAAATTCAAAAAATGATGTTTGAGGCTGATTTCGAATACTCAGTAACTTTTGTTTCCGATTTGTTTGGGTAAAATATTATTTTTTATGTTATTCATGATTGATTGCAATCATATGCGTTTGTATAAAAAAATGATTAATATTGTCAGGGAGGAACGGAGTTATGGAAAAAGAAATGTGAATATAAAACAATATGTTTTAACGATATTCTGAAACATTAAAAAACAAAAAAAGTTCTTATGTTCTTCCATTCCAAAAATTTCCTATAAAGGCCCATTCGTTATATTATATTCCCCATCACATTTAGAGTCTTAGAATGAAATATAAAACAGGAGATGCATAAAACTAGCTACTTTTTTCATTCAAAATATTTCCTATAAAATCGAATTATTTTTTCTTTAACGATTATTATATCTTTCATCACATTTTGATGCATCGAATATTCTTCACGAAGAAGATTCCCTTACCGGAAATGCGAAGCTTAAGTCATAGAGCATTCGAAAAACGCGCCGTATTTGTGGAGGCGCTCGCAGCGCTCGAGTCGAGTGGAGGGGCAAGTGTCCGGGAGTGGTGGTAGAGCGGGGTTCGCGCGTCGCTCGGTACGCGGTTAGCGGGAATGTTGACGTCACCGGCGCGTGCGCGGTGGGGCGACACGGCACTGCAGGAGAGCCCGAGAGTGGTGTCGGGGAGTGTGTATCGATTTTACGATCGGAGTGTGTTACTCTCTGTACGCGCGGGCTTAGTGCGTCCAGTTTCCTTTAGTTTTTAGTGGCCGTGCACCTCGTCGTATCTCCTACGTACCGTCATACATGGATAAAAAATCGTGAATGGGATTACCAATTAGGCGTTACAAATTCGTACGTCCATTGACTCGATAATCGTCGATTAATCATGACCAAGGATAGATTAGCAGCCCTCGTCGCGGTGAGTTCACGGCGGCTTCGTTTCGTCTCTTTCATCATACTTTTTTCACCGCATACGTGCGAACGCCATACATATGTGTTTGCACCTCGAAAAATGGCATTTAACGTTCTCTCGCGCAAAAAGTGTACACGGGGGAGAATGGCTATAACCTCAAAGATATCCTCGTACTATATCTGTCAATCGTTCGTCACTCGAGCGAGCAAGTGCACGAGGCCTCCCCCCACCCCTCGAATTTCCTTTTAATCCGTGATTGGCGAGTCTCCGAAGCAAAAAAAAAAATGACCGGAAGTGCCGGTTCGCGACCGGAAGTTGGCGATATTTTGCCGATAGCTTTTCAGAACAATAATAGAAACAGCCCCACCCCGATTTCCGCTTACTCGGAAATTCATGATTCACCAGTCTCTTCGACGTTTTCGATGGAACCGTTCGTTTTTTTTTATTTTTTTTCGTTCCCAACTGACATCTTTCTGTCCTTGAAGCTCGTTTTTTGTTTTCTTTGTTTTTCGGCTGCTGTCTCTCGCGCTGCTCGAATTAATCGCTCTCGCTATGCGTGCGCGCTCACTCGGGGCAAACGCCAGAGCGAGGGAGATCGAACGTGCGGTGACACGGACGTTTATTGCTGAGGTTTTGTGTGTCAAACGCCGGAACAAAATTACCCGCGTTTACGTGTGCGCGTGTACCTGGATGAATTTTTAAATGGATGACTTTTTACGATTATTCTTCTTTTGGATAAATGCATTCTGAAAATACGAAATTTGCGTACTTTATTGAGATTGCGAATCCTTCGTTTTATATTCTAAACGTTCATTCAAAATTCGAATATTTTATGTAAATTCGAATGATTGATACAAAATTCCACGATTCAATTTCAATTCCGAAAATTTATTCAAAATTCGTATTATTTATTTGAAGATTGGATTATTTATTTAAACTTCGCATTATTTACTTAAAATCTGGATAATTTATTCACTGTTAATTAATTATTTAAAATTTGACGTTATTTCAAATTGGAATCAATACAAAGATAAAATATTTTCTGGGAGCATAAACGCACGTGTGTTTTCGTCGTTCCGATGTAACAAAAATTATTGTTTTTCCTATCATCATTTTAATCAACGAATATATAGCATTTATAATGTATCTACAAAAATAAAGCGAATATATCTTTAAGAATTTTTATTCCATGATTTACGATTAATGTACATATACGCCATTTTGTATCATTAATATAAAAAATTGAAAAATAATTTCGTTCCAACGATGCGAACTTCAATCCAATTGTAATATGTACATATTGCATTTTTTTCGGCTGCACTTGTTTACTCGACAATATTGAATGTATATTATTCTACTTTAACGGCATAACCAAATAAATCTTAAATTATGTAAAAAATATAAATGACATAATTTTATTCTGTATTAAAATATTAAAAAATGTATTTGATCAAATGTAATAAAATAAATTTTATTAATTTAAACCAGGTTCAACTTTGTCGTTTCGAAAAGCATCTTTGATCATTTAGGCGACAAAAGAAAACATTGAAGAATAAAAAAATATTTTTTAACAATTTATGGAGATTTTTTTTTTCATTTTTATTTTGTCGAAATAAAATTTTGATTTTTTCCAGATTTTTTAATTTCTCTTTTACAAATGTCACATCTTGGAATTTTATTTAATATTTACAACATTTTTCATTATGAAATTTATAAATTTTAATGTTATGTATGAATAATGACAATTTTTGTTGGAACGAATGGTGAAATATATTTAGATAAAACAAAATGTTTTTCGATGGGGGCAGGCAGTGGCGGAATGACAGGTGTCAAATTTCGTCTCTCTCTCTCTCTCTCTCTGACCCTCGCTCTATCGCGCCCGCGAGTCATCCACATTTTCTGTCACGAGAAACGACCCCACCCCGACGTCGTCAATTTTTGCCTCGTGTATTATGAGCTGTTATCATTATTTCATTTCTTTTCTGATTTGGAGATTTATGGATTTTTTTTTTTTTACTTCGCAAAGATTTCGATTTCGAAAATGTTCAATTTTCGCGGTTTTTCGGTTTTCGAGTTCGTTCGGATTTTTGGAATTTGAATTTTGGGCTGTTTGGGTTTTTTTTTTGGGTTTCATTTTTTGTCGATTTTGGAAATATTGATGTTGCGTAGTGTTTCCATTTTGAATCTGGTTTTTTCAAAATTTCAGAGTTTCCCGGTGTTTCTGGTTTACCGAATTTTGTTTCTTTTTTACATTTTTTGAGATTTTCTCATTTTCGAAGTCATTCGGATTTTTGGTATCGAAATTTAGGATTTTTGGGCTTGAAACTTTACGGATGCGATTGATTATTTTTTTGACTTTGGAAATCTTCGATTCACTCGGTGTTTTTATTTGAAAATTTATCAGTGGCGGGATTTCCAGTGTTACTTTGAGTTTTTGAAAATTTCGCATTTTATTCGAAATTTTCAAGATTACGTAATTTTTAGTTTTGAGCTTTTTACAGAAATGCTGAAATTCCGGAATGTTCTTTTTTTATTGCTTATTTGGGTTAAGAAATTTTTCAAAAAATGTTTTTGTCAGAGTTAACAAAAATATTTTGAAAAATCTTAGCGCCGATAGTAAAAAAAAAAAAAATTCTGGAAGAAGATTTTAGTCAACGAGAAATTTACAATGACAACGAATTTACAATGTCCATGTAACGACAAGATAAAAAACATATTTTTTCGTCACGGTGAATTTCGAACTGGGCCATTTTCCTACTCTCGTTTTTTTTTTTTCATTATTTGTGTCCCAACGACGGACCCTCGCGTACGGTTTTTCCCCTTTTTTTTTTTTTACGTGCTTTATCCACGAGGAGTCACTGGCCATTTCGTTCGGCGCTGAATGAACGTAAGAGTCACGCCTCTTGTTGGCTCTTTTTTTTCCAACAACCGATGACGTCACACCGGTCATCAAGATAGACCGATCACGAGTCTCTCCGTTTGTCTATATCTATCCGCACATTTGTTTCCACCTTAATTTTTTTACATTAAATTATATTTAAAAAAACAATGATAAATTAACGAAAAAATATATTGTATAAATTAAATTTAATAAGTTCAACAAAATTAAAAAAAAAACTTAACATTAAACCGAGTAAATGTAAATGAAAAAATTAAATAAATTTATTCAATTCGATAAATAAATAAACATTTTTTGTTTGTGTTTGTTTGTTTATTAAATTAATGAAATTCAATGAAATTAATTAATTAATTGAATTAAAGAATGTATTAGAAAATCAAATATCAAATTTCATTGAATTAACGAATTCAATTAAATTCAATAAATAAATTAGCATTGTTTGTTCGCGTTTGATTCCGCTTGATAAACTGATCAAACAGGATCAAACAAATTATAGAATTCATTAATTTTATTGATTGAATTTATTGTTATTTTTTTTTCTAATTTTTAGTGCATGTTTATTAATAATTTATCACGTAATTCGCGTTATTCTTATTAATTTGTGTTCAGCTTTGTTTATTAAATTTTATGGAATCCTTGTGCTATTAACTAAATACGAATTAAACATATGAAAATAAAAAGTTATAAATAAAAACCTAACTAAATTAAAGCAAAAATTGACAAATAAAAACAAATGACAAATTTAAAAATTGATAAACCGTAGCTCACTCAAACAAATCAAAATCAATATACGAACGCATGTATTACCTACACTTTTTTTTAATCGTCATAATAATATCGATCAAGGGACGCAAATTCGTTTGTTTAAATTTGCATTCATCTTATTCGTCTAGAACAATTTTTTTAACGAATGGAAAATGAATTGTTATAAAAATTAAATTAATTTAGAAAAATTGATAGTAACCCTGACAATACTTAGATCGGTTTCAAATTTTTTGCTATTGTTATATACACATATTATTTATCCATTATATGGATTGATAAAAAATCATAATATTAATATTAATAATGAGTAATTATTCAGCGGTGTTGTTAGTATTGTTATTATTATTATTACCTTATTATTATTCACAGGAATAATAATAATAATAATGACAACAACAACAACAATAATAATCATTATTATTATTGATTTATTTTTATTGTTATTATTATTATAGTTTTTGATGTTGTTTGGGTTTGTTTGGGTTTGGGTTTGCTGGGATTTATTATTAATATTATTTATTTATTATTATTGTTGTAGTTGTTGTATATATATGAATATTACGTCACATCTGTCGAAGTTCCGGTAAATAATCGTCAATCGCAAAGTTCACCTGGCAATCAACACAATTATTTCTAGTGAATGGATCTAGAGGAAACCGGATGTACATTTCCCCTGTGACCAACGGTCGGACAAAAAAATGCAATCTCACGATTGCAATTTTTGCGAATTTCGAAAAAAATATTTCCGGCGCAGAAAAACATCGTCGAGAGGTTCGGTGAAAAAGGAAAAAAAAAAATGAACTAAGTACTTTTCGCAAGACGTGAGTGGCTGCGAAAATGACGAAACCCTTTTTCGCAACGGTAAATTGTCCCTCGCCGCTGTTTTTTTTTTTTCGCACGCCGCCGCTTCGCTACTCCCATTGTTTTCAGCGTTAACGAGGAACATTCTGCGGCAACGATATTATTCTCGAGCAGGACAAAATCAAATTGAAAGAAACACAGAGAGAATATTTCTTTTTTTTTTTTTTACTGGTAACGACAGAATCATTTATGAATAATAATTTGGAAAAATAGGGAAATGAGAAAAAAACGTCGAAGGAATGAAAAGAAAATTAACAATTACGATGTCTTTTTATTTTTCGCTGGAAATATCAATTTTGATAATGGAATAATACATTTAAACGTTGTGAATGAAAATAAATGAAAAACAAGGAATAAATAGATATAAAAAATGTAAGTAGATAAATAGAAAATAATTATAAATATTAGTACATTAGTAATTATGTAATACATATAAATATATCGTTATAAATAATTAAATAATTAAATAATTATATAAATAAAAATAAAATTGCATAATTATATAAATATCAATAAAATTACGTAATTATATAAATATAAATAGAACATGAAAATTTCAATTCTCAGCCGTCGCTTGTATCAAAGTTCAACCGGTATTGATTTTTTGTTTCTTTTTTTTTTCGGACACCTGTGTAAACACTTTTAAACAGGCTTTTTTTTCCGCTCAAGTTCGCGGCGCGCGTTTTTCGTGATCTTACGATGATACTTCTCACAAAAATATTAGCACTTTGACGTAACACAAAAAGTCAAAGATTTCGAAGAAACAAAAAAGTTTACTTGCAAAAATTGAGACGAACAATGAAAATGAAATTTTGAAGAGAGTAAAGTAAGTTGAATTTAAATAATATTATTTTTGGATTGAAATGCACCATCGATGTTTTGAGTGCCTTTACGTGTAGCCGGTACGCCATTGGAAAGAGAAAGAGAGAGAGAAAGCATTATCGTGGTTGTCCTTGACCTAGAGAGCAATCAAAGGACCAGCATCGTTTCACTAATTTCTGCTGTATTCTATTTATAAACAGTAACCAATTTTTTAAACGTTAAAATTACTCTGTTTCGTGTTCCAATGTTTGGACATATTATTGTTATTTATTTATTATTATTGTTATTTATTTATTCCGTTAATTTTCATGTATATATTTTGTCGGTAGTTTTTTCGTTTTTTCGAAAAAAATCAGTCCGACTACTTAATAATTAACGAATATATTTAAAAATATATATTTCTTCATATATATATATATATATTTATTTATTTATTTATTTATTTATATGTATATTCGTTTTAATTTAGTGTTATCATAGGGTTTTTTTTTTTATGGAACTTTAGTAAAATTGATCTCGTTCGGATCTGTTTGGAAAGTTAAAATTCCCCATCCCACCATCGTGACCCGCGTCAAGTGGCTTGTGTACAGGCACCGGATTATATTCGAAGGTTCCCTTGCGAGCTGCCCGATACAACGTAATATCGTCGTAATCGGATTTCCTCTCGCTGGACCCGCCGATTCGTCCACCCGATATTATATTCCATTAAATTTATGGATGCTCATCGTTCCGCAAAATTTTGTTTACAAGCACGCGGCCCTGGATATTGAATCCTTGGTTGATTCCTTCCAATGTAAATATAACGATATATACATTCATTTTTATTTTATCGAGATTATTTTTTTTATTTATATTTCTTTTTGCACGTATAACGTTGAGCAAAAAGTTTTTTTTTTTTTTTTTGCTGAATTTTGTTAGAAAGATTATATTCGGAAATTTTGATATAGGTAATTTCAAAATTATAGATTTTATTTTTGGAAATTTGGAATCGATGATTTTTTTTCGTTCTTTTCGAATTGAGATTTTTTTTAATGTAAAATATGTTTAAATAATTTTCTAAATTAGATAAGAAAAATTGTGTATACGTATGCGTAACTAATGTTTGGGTTTGTTTGGGTTGAGTACCTACAAAGGTTGAATTTAAGGGGAATTTTAAATGCGATGCAAAATATTTTTTTTTTTTCAAAGCCATAAATAAATAATCCCAGCAACGTTTGTTTAAATATATATATTTTTTTTTAATGCAGAAACGTTATTTCGATTTCTCGTTTTCGAAAATATACCTGATGATTTTCATACGAACCCAATCCGTGAAAAAGTTTCACCACCCAAACACAAACAAAAATAAAAAAAACGTTATAATAGTTTAAAATTTTGAAAATCTGCTCTCCTACCTTTATAGAACGACTGACATGCAACGAAAGAGTTTTTTTACTGCGCAATTTTTTAAAATAAATATAAACATACATACATACATATATATATATATATATATATATATATATGAAATTTAAAAAAAAACATTAAAAACTGGAATATTCTAAGTAAATAATAATAAATAAAAAATAGTTGTTTCATATAAATGCCCAGAATAATCACAATTACAAAAATGAATAAAGAAAATGCAAAAGAAAAATTAACAAAAATTGCTCGTCTCTGATATTTGCGAAAAAAATTAAAAATCAAGTTTCAGTTACGAGCTAGGTCTAAATGTTATCACGTTGGGTATGAAAATCCGCGCTCTCGCGACACTCAATTCTATTCCTCTCTTTCCCTCGTCAACTCACACTTTATGCACGAGAATCAAGAGCTATAAATATATGTATATGTGTATATATATATATATATATATA
>JAPYZI010003162.1:0-19047 GCA_030523105.1 Ophioninae sp. A BG-2022a | reverse complement strand
TTGTTGAGTAAGGAAATAAAATCATGCCTACCTTAGATCAGCCGTGCACAATTTTTATTTTTTCTCGTCAATATCGATGTATCGCTCACGTCGCCATTGAGATCTGACTAAGGTGGGGGGGAGCCCGGACCTATGTTTCGGCAGTGAAATAAATTAGATGGCGTTAGTGGTTTCAGCGCAATTACAAAGAATCATCTTACCCCAAGGGATCAACTCGTACTACTTTCCCCTATGTTTCTTCCGGCACTCGATTTGGCTAGCGCACAATTTTTCTTTCTTCTGCGTTCGTTATCGCAACAATGATTCAGCCCGCGATTAGCTCTCAAGGTCATGCTTCGTTAATCGTCGCGACTCTTTACAAAATTACGTAAAATTATGCCGACGATCGGGAGGAACTAAAAAAAAAAAAGTCCACAGCTTTTTTGAATATCACGGTCGTCAAATGAAACCTGATTTTTCGAAGAACCGTTTCTGATGAATTTTCAAAATTTATCGATCGCGATTTCTTTTAGTTTGCGGTTTGGGTTTGTTTGGGTTTGTTTGGGTTTATCGAAATTACTCGCCATTCGTAATCTCTCTTTTGCCCTTCTTTCATTTTTTTGTTATTCGTTGTTTAGAATATCGATTTTGAAAATTTTTTTTAAAAATAATCAATAAAGAGAACAGTGGATGGAAAATTGAATGAAAAATATGAAGGGAAAAAGGGACAAAGTATAAATAAATATAAGGAAAAATAAATGTGTTTCCCTACTCGCGTGAAAAATCGGTGGAGCGTAACGGGAGGGAGAGAGAATCGCGAGTCCCGGAGATGGAGGCGGCGTGTTTCTCATCGTGCCAGGCCGCTTCGTCGTGTAGACACTACAGTATAATAAAGGTAATATCCCGAGGCTCGCGCGGACAGCCTTTTGCGCACAGGGTGTCCGGCGAGAAAGAACACCGGATTCTCCTCTCCGTCTTCGAAGCATCGTTGCTTCTTCGGAAACGTGGTTTTCTTGAGACATCGCTTTTTGAAAAGTTACTTTGCGGGGATTTCGATCTTATAAAAAAAAAAATTATCCATTCGGGAGATCGATTCGTGAAGCGAATCCTTTTTTGAGAAATCAATTTTTGGGATATCGAGTATCGAGAAATCGCGCGTTTGGAAAAATCGTTTCGAGATTAATCGAACCCAAACAAACCCAAACTAACCCAAACAAACCCAAACAAATCCTCTTGAGAAATCAATTTTCGGAACAATCGAGAAATCGCGTCTTTAAAAAAATCGTTTCGAAATGAATCGAACCCAAACAAACCCAAACAAACCCTCTTGAGAAATCAATTTTCGGAACAATCGAGAAATCGCGTCTTTAAAAAAATCGTTTCGAGATTAATCGGACCCGACCAAACCCAAACAAATTCTCTTGAAAAATCAATTTTCGGAGCCATCAAGAAATCGCGTCTTTAAAAATATCGTTTCGAGATTAATCGGCCCCAAACAAACCCAAACAAATCCTCTTTTGAGAAATTAATTTTTGGAACAATCTAGCATCGAGAAATCGCGCGTTTAGAAAAATCGAAACGAATGAATACATATATATATATATATCTATATCTATAAGAGGCACACACTGTAGTACCAAAGAGAGTCACGAGAGAGCGCGGTCAATGGCTGGGGCGCACCAGGTTCAAGGAAAGCGGACCGGTTTCATTCGACAGCGGAGCGGCAGCGAACGCGCATCGCCCCGTCTCTCTCTCTCTCTGTTTCTCTCTTTGGCCGGGGCTCGGTCGTTCGTACCGGGAGCACCGAAAGCTCCGCGCGATTGGTGCGCCCTCGAACGCGATAGAAAACGATAGAAGCCGCGGGACGGCCGGCCCGTTGAGCACCGGTCATCCCACACGGGAGCGAAGACGAGAAGAGTCGCGAAAAGACCGCGGCCCGATACACACCGCTCAAGAGAAAATGTTAAGTAGGAATCGAAGGGTGGGGATCGTCCGGAGAATTCCACGGATGGTCACGGTGGGGAGAAAGGGGAGGGGAGAAACGAAGATGATGCAAAAAGAAAGACTCGTAACGAACGAAGCAGCACTGTTCCAACGAATCCTCGCGTCCAGTCGAACAGGTGGTCTCTCCGACACGCTCGATTCTTCCTTCGCGAATCGTCATCCGCACGGGAGAGAAAGAGACGCGAAATCTTCGCTGATTTTTTCCGGACAAAACGCGATAAGGCACGTTCCTCGCTTGTTTTTCACATTCCGGTATATCAACGGCCAACGGTTTCGGAACTCGAGAACACGATTTCACGAAGTATTTCAAACGTCCCTGTTTTTAAAATGGTCAAAGATTTTTTTTGTATTTTTTAAAACGGACACGTTTCGGGATTTTGATCTTTCTTGGCAATTACTAACCCAAACGAACCCAAACCGTTTTTTGGTATTTTTAAAACGGACACGTTTATCGGGAACGAATATACGTGTCTGTTTTAAAAATAAATTATTATTACATGTAAATAATAATTTATTTATAAATATAAATAAATAATTTATAAATTAATTATTTACAAACTATTATTTATATTATTTATATTTTTAATCATTTATTTATATTCGAAAATATAAATAAATTATTATTTATATTACTATGATTAATTTATAGTAATACAAATAACACTAGATCCCTCGTATCGTAAATAACGAATATAAAGTTAATAGCTGTTGTTGTTGTTGTTGTTGGCGACGCGATAAAGAGGCACAAGGGGCACTCTCCCGGGATTCTCACGAGCAGAGCTGTGCCCCGTTTGGACCCTCGGAGCTACGAGAGTTGGAAAATAAGATGCGATACGAGAGGAGGGAGAAGAGCAAGAGGGGGGGGGGAGATAGACGCGGATAGGTGGCCGGCCAGGTGGTGCAAAGACCGGTAACTCCGCGCGGCCCTCGCGAACCACCGTCGATGCAGAACTCTCTCTCTCCTCTTTCCACCCGACTCTAACTTCAACATAAATCTATTTATATTTAAATATTTACGCAAGATTTTTCGCTTTTCGTTTCCATCAAACGAATTCCTTCGATCGATTTGTTAAAACGTACTTTCAACCATTAAATATATAATGTTACGTAGTTATTCGTAATTCGTCAAAAAAATTTTCGAACCCGTTAAAAAGCGCTACTTTCCTTCTATAAAAAAAATGTAACGCGGATTTTTGTTTGGATTCGCGGGATTAGGGTTTATAAAAAAAAATTAAAAACAGAGATGGAACGAGAAAGAGGATAAGTCGGCCGATGCGCTTGCACGGTTTTCCGGGCCGTTATTTTCCTCGCCGCTGGTACGTTTACGCGTATACCTGTCCGCACGCATTCGCGGATGTTTGCGATATCGAATCTGTTAGGAACGCTCGCGCACGCGCGTGTCTGACTTTCCCGGTTTCTCGTGTTCAATCAAGATTTATCATTTTAGCTCGTGCGGTTTCACGTACGGATCGCCGGATTCCGCGAGCTCTCGCGACTCCATCTTTTTTTTATTCATTTTTCAAGACGAACGTTATTATCGTTATTAAATTATTATTCGAAATTAGATTATAATTACTAATCGTAATTGTAGTGCAAATTCGTTACTTTGTATTTTATTTTTTTTTTTTATTACGTATTTTTAGGTTATTGTGTATTTTATTGTTTTTTATTACGTATTTTTAGGTTATTTTGTATTTTATTTTATTATTATTATTATTATTACGCAACGGATAAATCTATGGTTACAGTGGTTATTATTATTTATGAATAATTGAACGAGAGACGATAGTAATAAGAATTGGAAAATGCGGGATTATCGCGAGAGAAGCGGAACGCGACAGGGTCGGTCGTTCTATCGATCTAACAGGTCCGATAAGGCTCGCGATGCGCGCGCAACCCGGGAGTCGCGCAATAACGCCGGTTTGGCACAGCGCAGGCCGCCTAGCGGGGTAGCAGGATCCTCGCTCGTATCGTCGCGTAGGTAAGCGCGGCTGGCCGGTTCCTCCTGCGATGGAACCCTCTCGCGACGACACCCCCGCAAAACCCGGAAGACCACCGCGCGCTAATTCCCGTGCGTACGATACGAGCGCCTTCATTTTCTCATCGGTAGGGGTACCTCCTCGCGGCACCACCACCGCCGTATTACCACCGATGAAACATCGAAAATTCTAGACACGCGATCAAACCTGCGGTGCCTCGTCGCTTATATTTTTTATTTCTCCGCACGCGCGCGTACATCGCGTTAGCGAAAATTCACGAATAGCTGAAATACGAACACGAGCGTACGAACCACCTTCGATAATTACCGGGTTTCGACGGGCTGGGAGGGTGGGGGCTGGAGATAAAAAATACGAAAAAACACCGCTAGGTGGCTAATTGCCGCGGACTTTTTCTTCGCTTAGACGCCGAGTCGAGCGTGATCTTTCAACGCGTGATACATTCTTCGAGACACGACCCGTATTTATCTCCTAAAGGAAACGAAACGAGTCGTCGAGTTTGTTGCGCTCGGGATTCGAGGGCCGCGAGAAAAGCGATGCGGATACAGCAAACGAGAGAAACAGAAATAAACAAAAAAAAAATTAAGGTTGTATCGTGGATGAACAGTTTGACGTACATGTAGGCCGCAGTAGCCATGTTATTATCCATGGGGCGATTCCATGTATCGTGTTCTTTCCTCCTTCGACGTTCGGTCACGTTTTTTTTTGTTTGTTTGTTTTCTCCCTCGGCGCACTATTGGTCGTCCATCAAGAAGGATCGTCACGCGCGACAAAGTACTTTCGAGAAGTATTTCATTTCGCGAACACGAGAGAATCACCCGAAGTGTGCACGCGCGTGAAACGACAAGGGTTGATAAAAACAGAGAGGGGATATATATTCGGGAGTTTCAGTCGACACGAGTGATAACCCGCGTAACCGCGCACCGTGGAATCCACGGAAAGACTGCCGGGACGAGCCGCGGAACGTATCGAATCGGCCGTTCGTGGGCCGACGGTGGCGACGAGCACCGAACGCCGAGCGTGATAGGTACCTACCGCGTCGTCACTACACACATCGACCCCGCGACTCTCGGAGATGGACGAGTGGTGGATCCTACGCTCGATCCAGCCAATCTTTCGGATCCTTCAATATTCAATGACGATTTGCGAATTTGATCTTCTTCATTCGATTATTATTTATTAACGTTTTTATTCGATTGTTCGCGAAGCTCCGGTGTAGGCGTTAACAAACGCACGGATAAACGCCCAAACGACTCTTCAGTTGTTAATATTCATTTTTTAATCGTCCGATATAACGCCCATTTTCAATAATCGAAAAAAATCGATGACGCGTCGAATCACCCTACCGTTGTACGGACACGCGCAAACACCGAGAGATACAATCGGCACGGTGTTCTCTCACCCGCGGATCATATTCGCGGAATGCTTTCCAACGACACGCGATATTACGAAACGGAGATCGCAAGAAAGGATACCTAACCCGTGCTCTATTACACTTGCTCTCGAATAAACACGAAACCAGGAATCATCGATCCGGATGACCGTCGATTATTTACTTTGCTCATAAAAAACATCGATGTTTCCGTGCAAACGCGTGTTCCGTGGAACACGAGGAAAGCTTTCGATTCGCAACGGTTAAACGCGTAAAAACGATTTTTCAACGCGATTAAGTAATACACGCGTTTGTTCGTTTCGAAGACTCTCGGAAGCACACTTGAAACTCCTGTTGACTCGATACGCACAGAAATTACGTATACAAACTCCGAGAATACACAACCGCCATCTGTACGTGGAAACCGGAAGTCCATACGCGAGCTCTCCGTTCTTGCGTGGAATATATTCCGTGCCCCGAATACGGTTTTCTCATTCGCGTCAGTTATTACGTTTCGACTCGACAATTATGAGAACGGAGAAAAGTCGTCCAGTGTACGAAGGAAGGAAGGGGAAGGGGAGTGGCGAGTTCGAAACCGCGTTGCTCGGCGCAGCTCCCTTCCTTATCGGCTAAGCAGGGACGAGTCGATATTTTTCGTCAACGTTTATAAAAGTCTCATATTTTTCCTTGGCGACTCAAATATCTTTTTGTTTATAATAAATAAATTTCTTAACGCTCGATTAACAAACGCGCGTTACAATGGTTTTACGAAAAAAGAAGGATTCCTTGCGAGGAAGAATCTCGTAATCGGAAAGTTACGCGGTGCGAGTTTGAATCGAGATAAATACGAGAACGCGCGATACGACTGAGAGGATAAATTGAAACAATGGGAGAGTGAGGGGTCGCGACGTTCGACACGGCCCGACGAGTAACGGGGTACGCCCTTTTCCTGCTGTTCGCTTATTTCGTTCCGCGATGAGTATTCATAATACGGTGCGCGTCGTGTCTGGTGTGGACGCGGGGAGCGTTGAGGCACAAGTGCGAGAAGAAAGGCTGTTGCACCGCGCCTTCCCCCTCCCTCCGTGAGATACATAACCTACATCTCGTATCCTCGAGTTACCAATGGAAATTAGTCGCCCGCGGTGGTTGGAGGAGGGAGGGAGCCCGAACTCGGGAAGATGAAAATTCGTAAATTTCGAGCGTTTCGTGCACGGAATTTTGAAAGATGTCAACGATCCTTCGCGTACAAGCGAGATAAAAATTTGTAAAAATTGTCCTTCTGTATCGTTAGCAAAGAAGACGCAATGGCTCGTTTAAAAATATTTCACGACAAACACGATTTCGTTTTCGGGATTACTCGCGGTATTCCGACGAACGAGGGCGCTTCTTGTTTTCGATCTTCTACCGTAAGAAACGAACCGAAACGTAAAGGAAACTTTTGGCCAAGCGCTCGTAACGTTCGAGGTATTCGAGACGAAATCAATACCGTACTAGCAATTCGGTTCGTCCCTCTCTTTCTCTCTTTCTCTCTCTTTCTGCTTCGGTCTCTCTTGTTTTCGTTTTTTTTTTGTTCATTCCTCTTTTTATCTCCGTCTCGGTCCACTCCCGTGTTCCCACTCCTCGTACGTCACCCTTTCGATCCACTCCCTCGCCCTTTTTAGTCGTCGCGGTAACACTGCGGAGGAAACGCGACGAGACACGCGCCCATGACGAGAAGTCGGGCAACTGAACCGAGAAGACTTCCGATCCGCTCGTTCCTCGTTTTGGAATTTTTAAAAAGATTATTAAAAAGAAAATAAGAATGGCAAGCCTATCTGTAAAAAAGATTTGACACTTTGGAAAATTAAAGAATTAAAAAAATAACAAAAAAAAATCGAGACATTGGAAAATTGAAGAATTAAAAAAATTTTTTTAAATCGAAACATTGGGAAATTTAAGAATAAAAAAAATAAAAAAAATTCGAGACTTTGGTAGATTGAAGAATTAAAAAAATAAAAAAGATCGACGCCCGAATCTCGAAGAAAAAAAAACAAATTTGTAAAAACGATGCCAAGCTTAAAAAATAATTAAAAAAAAAAATCAAACGCTTAAATAGCTCGAAAAAATGAGTCTAAAAATGAAAAGCTAGAAAAGTGACGAGCGAAGGGTGAGTTCTCCGTGAAGACAAAAACAAAAAGTGGGGGCGCCTGGAAAGTAGCAGTCGGGGAGACTTCCGAGCAAGGTGTGGCACAAGTACGCGCGGATAGCGCGTTGTGAAAATTCAGCGATACGCACGGAGCACCCGGAGGGCCTCCTATCCAGGCCACGAACTTTCGAGTTTTCCTTCGTCGCTCGGAGAGCGCGATCGCGACGAGGAGAAAGACTACCTTCTTGAAGGAAAAGCCACTCCTCGTAATCGCATAAATAACGAAAAGAAAAATGCGGCTGTAAAAAAAAAAATGCTGATTTTTCTTGGCCGGTTTTCGTCAGCCGATAAAATAGCGGGGTTGAATCATCAATTTTCCGAGGTTTAAGATTGAAGAATCGATATTTATTATTCGAGTGTTATCTAAACAATAATTTAATAACCTTTAAAAGACGTACATAAAAAATAGAGTATCTCCAATTTACAAATGCATTTTTGTCCTTGAGATACGTGTGCGAATTATTTGTTGTTTAGTCCTTTTTTTTTTTTGTAAGTTCGACAACGTTGATTGTAAAAGCGAACGAAAATCTTGACTCGGCGGGTTCGTCGGACCGATCGCGACGATCGCTGGTAGAAATTCTTAACTCGCGCGATGTCCGATCGATATAAACGGCACGTGGAAAAAAAATGATGGCCGAAAGTTCTCGAACTCCTCATCCTAACGGCGCGTCGTTCGGACATTGTCTCATTCTATGATTTTGAAGAGGGCGCACGAGAAGAGCATGCAGAAGAACTGTGAAAAATAATTCGATATAAAATTCAATTATTATTTGCAGTTTGTTTGTTTTTTCTTCATTTAATTATAAACAATAAATAAATAAATGCTCGTAAATTTAATATTTATCTATAATGAAAAACGTAAATAATCAGATGTGACTGAATCGCGAAAAGTTTACCATGAGACAAGCGATCGCGACCCCGGCGCCTCCCATCGCGGTGGCGTGTCTCCGAACGTAAATCTTTGTACTGTTTAAACAGCCGTCGATCCAAATGTTGCTTCGATTCGGGCTGTCCGGTGTGGCGTGGCATTTGAAATACTGAAGAACAAACGAAAGCACATCGGTTTCGAAATAATCGTGAAACGTGTGGGTGTGTGTGTGTGTGTTTTTTTTTAAACAATTTCACGAGATATTTCATAATCCATAAGAGTGAAATTGCGCAAAATCTGCTTGGTTGCCGATCCATCAATGGTAATCTACAATTACGAAAAAAGTTCGCGACTTTACCGACGAGCGATAATTTTTATCGACAAACGCAAACGCGGAGCCGTTATCCGCTTTTTCGACGAATCTTTTTGTCGATATCGATCGATAAATACGAATTCTGACCTGTCCTTCGGCGAGTTCACGGCAGCAGCTGTCCGGTATCGGTAAACCGTTGTTCGCCCAGTCTCTGTAGCTTTTTACGCCGCAGCAATGAAGCTGTACCGAGAATTATACAAACATTCGAGAAAACAAAAATACGTTAGCTCAGTTTCGTGAAAAGTGTCGGGTGGAATATGCTTTTACGACCAACCGTTTTTTGTGTCATGTCCCAAGCGTCCCTGATAGCTCCATTGTCGTAAACACGAATCGAGCTCTGCATTTGTTGCTCGACAGCGCCGAGTACCTTCGACCGGAAGACATAACCTAGAACCCCACCGATCAGCATCGTCACGAACAGCACCAACACTATTATGAAGTACTGAAAAGGATCGATTAATTCGTTGGATATAAGTGATAATTAAAAAAAAAACTCTGTCGCCGGTTGACTTTACGCGACGCGACGCAGAATCTGAAAAAAGGGAAGAAAGAGGTACTCACCGTAAGGAGCATACATTTGACTTCACGGGCGGCACCGATGCAGCCGAGAAACGCGATCGCGGCGACGATAATACCGCCGATGAGTAAAACGTAAATCGCCCCCGTTAACAGATTCGTCCCGAGTAATTCCGCGATGTAGGACACTCGGTCTACCAAAGCCCAAATCGCGAGACCCGCGACGGCGATTCCGCCAAACTGCGAATTTATCGGTCGAGGATAATGTTCGTCCCGATATACGTACCCATTTATTATCGATTTTTTTAAAAATCGAGTAATCGTTCGATTTATATCGATGCGCTCAATAATTACGAATCGAAAAAAAAATATTACGAGTATCGCCACGACTTGGAATTTCATTTTGTGTATATCGTTGTATATAATGTATACTCACGAAAATAATAAAGTTCGTTAAGAACAGCAACCCCTTCATAACACCCGTGCACGTGTCCCTCGAGCTCATCTTGGATTCTCAAAATCTGCATGATCACAGCGATGTAACAATTAAATTCTGAGAGATGAAAAAAAAAGTTTGCCGAAGGCGAGTATGGTGCGAGTTTAACTCGGATTCCGTAAAATTAGTGTTTTTAACTTTTTTTTTTTGTTTTTTTTGCTGTGTCAAAGACTAATCGCGGGACAAACATCAATAATCCTAGAAGTAAGCGCAGCTATAGGAGCTGCCGAAACTCGTAGAATAAACGAGAGTGTATCTGAGGAGTTTGCTAATTCGGTTGATTCGTTGAGAGGGAGAGAGACAAGGATGAGTTCGGGATGATGTCACCACCGCGGCAACTAGGCTGTATACGTGCTTCGAAGAAGAAACAGGCTCTGGCGGTAGAGCGCGCTAGCGAGGACTCGTTCGAGTCACTAGTCGACGCCCCCGCTCGTACTCTCGCTACTTCGCGATCGTTCCTAATTTTTCACTTCCGGTGTTCCGCAATTCTCGTTATTCGAGAAGCTTCGTGCCCCTATCATTCGCATAAAAATCTTTTCCGAAGTTCTCCCGCATTTTTTTTTGCTCTTCAATTTTTCTTTCTTCGATGTTACCGACGGGGAAAGTGAACAATCGAGATTACGGCATTATTGAAAGGCTATCCACGATTCATCTATTCTGCATTGCAAAAAGTTCTAAATAAAATCCACCGATTTTCGCGATAATTCTTTTATAAAATTCCACAAGTCGAGCCAAGCGATGATTTTGATGCTGCAACTCGGATTTTATTATCGACCGTGCTCGTTCTGTCTCAACTACGTCATTAACCGTTTTACTCCGTCACCTCGCTTTGCGCACGCATCTACGGTCGTGCCTCTTTAAACGAGTCACGTTTTTTCTACGCGGTTGATCCGTTCGCTATGAATCGAATAATGTCGAATATTGCGCAAAATTGACAAATGTATTAAAATACTTTAAAACATTTTTAATTCAAGAAAGGACGATTCGTTTAACGATGAAATTTAATTGATATTTTTCAAGGATCAAAGAATATTAATAAGTATTCGTCTTTGATACATCGAAAACAAAAAAAAATTCCAAAATTAAAAACGATGTATAAAGAAAACGGAAACGAAAAAATGCGAGTGAGAAGTTGACCCAGTTGCAGCAAGAACCTTGATACGATTCGTAGTGGAAGAACGCCCCCTGAATCTCAACTGGAAGACTCCGTGATTTTTTTTCCCTTTAATAACCCAAATTATGCAAGATTTGCAACGCCGTCGTCCGAGAACGAGACTGGAGGGAAAAATCCTTCGAGCGCTCGTAATTGGCAACGCCGACACGGATACCGAGTCGTCATACCCGAGGACTTTTTTAAACCGAGTGAAATTCTTTTATTTCATCCAAATAAAAAAGCCAAAAAACTGAGTCTTGACTCGTTGCAAAGTCTCGTTATCGAGAGTTTGCAGCGGGCCAAGGATAGGTTTACACGACTCGATAGCCAAGCAAAATTTATCATCGGTCGGTAACAATTCCAAGGCGGTGCGAACGAATGGGTACAGCGAGCCTGAAATATATCGATGACGTTACCGACCGTCATCGATTACGCAACAACCGGCAGGTTTTCCCTCGCTCGCGAAGGTCCCTTCTCGCATAACTCGACGCGACACGCATCGACGATAAATATTATTCGTTCCGATCGCTTCGCGAATTTTAATTGAGCCGCCACATTCCCGAACGACATCAAAATTCCTACGTTATCCTATACAATATAGTATATACGTAGATGGCGCGTAGAGTCGAAAAGAGAGCAACGGAGAGAAGTAAACACAGCCCGTTTGATATTTGGGCCAAACTCACGGCGTCGAAAACTCGGCGAGAATCTTTCGCAAGAAATATTATTTTCTCCGTTTCGACATACGAGTACGATATCTTATACGGGCCGCTCGACGTTCCGTCTCGGACGCGATTGCGGGAGAAAATGTGCAATGAAGAATGGAGGGGGGAGGGAACGATTTCTCGAGTCGTTATTTCCTTTATTCTTGCCGTTTGGAACGTTTCGTTTTAAAAATACGACGGTAATGAAGACGTAATGAAGAAGTAATTCTTGTGACGTCGTAACGGCTGGTAAGAACCGGGACTAAAAACTCGTTGACTAAAGACCGGAATTTCCCGAGACGGGGCGAACGTTCCCTTGAGAAAAACGGTTGGTTGGAGTAAGAACGAGAACGATCGTATCGTCGATGTCGACGAGAGGGGTCCATCGGGAACGATACGTTGGTACAGGGACGAGAGAAAAGAACAAGCCGAATGTGAGAGGGAGAGAGAAAGCGAGCGCGGAACAAAATTCGTGGGGATATCGATTCACGCAGGAAAGCGGCTCTCGAGGTCGTCGAGTTTTACGCCCGATACTCTACGACAGCGAGCATCAGGAATCTCATCATCCTTTCCCGCTCGTTGTTTACCTCATACGATTTTGCGTTGCGCAACTCGCACCTGCCGGGGCGTTACGCGTCAATTTCGCTTTGTGGAACTTCCACAACTTCTCTGGACTTGTACGTTGCGCGGGCACGCTCGCGTGTCGAACGTTTGATTTTCGAGAGATCGCTCGCCAAAGTCGCCGCCCCGCGCTAAAAGTTTGCACTACGCCCCCCCCCCCTCCGCCGCTAAATAAGCTTCCAGTTCGATCGTGGACCACGGCGCGCAAGTTCCCGCTCTATCGCACGAGCGCTGTGCAAAGAAGCAAAAGGAAAGAGAGGGAGAGAGAGATATATATGAAAAAAAAGGTGCACGAATCTCACGTGCAACCGCGTACGTGGGAGTAACCCGATCCACTACACTTTCTACTGTACGAGAGTGAACTACAAACAACGTACCTCCGTGTATTCATACGCGCGAATGTGTAAACCGTTCGTTAACGCGATTCTTTCGATATTGCAGCATCCAGCGAGCGAAAAAAAATATTATTTTAACCATTAGATTTTTCTACATCGCTACCCAGTCTTTATTTCAGTTATTTTTCCGTCAAATTTCCATTCCTGAGGAAACCTCGGATTTACAAAATTAGTGATTTTCTCTTCACTCGCTGTGCCATGAAAGTATTATCATTAGTGGTAATGACTATTATCGGTATTGCTAAAGCCAACGAAACGAAGCATTAGATTTCCCAAGAATTGCGTTCGCTCTTCGTATGTTTTATACGAACCTGTCGACCCAAAAAAAAAAGAAATAAAAATTAGAAACTCGGAAATCGTTAGTCGTGGTGGTGTACCCGATTGGCCTGGAAATCCTCATATACAATCTCTGACACCTCGATATATATGGAAATCGTATTAACAGTGAAGAGAATGTGGGCCGGTGGTCATTCGGCGCTTGAGAGTCGACCAAAATTGTCGCGGGAGCGTACACTTGAACCTAGTAAACACAACGCGACGCGGCGCCACGAACTTTCTTCCCACGTATCACACCGTTATACGCGAGAGGACGAGAGAATACGGATAACACACCGAAATTAAAAAGTGCGGCGATTCTTGAGCTACCATAAATTCCGCTGAGCTTTTCGTTATTCCTTATAGAAATGCACTTCGAAATCACTAAGAGAAAAGTCTTTCGTTCAAGAGTGACGATCCGTTGATTCTTCGTGACAACTTTGATCGCCGGTACTCACGATTTCTTTCTCGTGGCTTCTTTCTGCTTTCTTATTATTCGCCTCTGGTCAGAACGAGGACGCGTCTCGCCTTTCTCCGCTAGCAATGCCAACTGATATTCGAAACGATGCTGGATGTGACGCGCGTGTCGAAAACGCCCGTGTACACTCAATTCGTACACGTTTGTTAACCTCCCTGTAATAATCGATATTGATGCAGGACGTTTATTTCTTCGCGTTTATTCTGAAAAGGGTCGACGCGCGGGCATCATCGAAGCTGTACTCGAGAGTGAACACGTTTCGCGCGACTCTGTGACAATAACTCGCCAATGACGAAAAACACGCGGTACAAAGGAATCGAGAACCGGCGCATGCGCGCTCGTGCGATCCTGCGTTCTTGAATGCCGGAACGAAACTGAAAAGACTCCGGCGTCTCCGGAGCTCCGTACGCTGCGGTATTTGAGTCACGTTTATTGCTACGTAGGCACGAGCGCTGTCCCTTGCGTACGCGCTTCTATTCTCTTGTCCCGTAATGTTGCGTGTGTGCCCACGATCTTTTTTTTTTCTCCTTTTACAAGTGCCGAATTCATCGCGTCTACAGCATTCGGAGAATTGATGGTTAAGCTCTATATATGCGTCACATATGGAATTATTCACGGTAATGGGGTTACCACTGTGAACATTCGAGGTGCGATTCAGCAAAACATTCGTACTCTTCAAACGTGCAATCACGTTCTTACGTGTACCATTCGCAAAACTTGTAACTTGGGGAGTGTCGTGGATAACGAGGGCAAACCAGAGATTCGCGCGATCTGCCACGTACGACGTTTATACCTTGGCGTGGGCCGGTCGAAAACGAGCCCAAACGATTGTGCTATTCTGCACAGATTTATCGGAATAAATAATATTTTTAAGAACGATAAGAATTAGAATGCATTTATATTTTTGTTACTGATTCTGTATTGATAATGTATATTATATGTTATGAAAAATGATACTCTCAACTTGTCGATTAACGTCATCTGTTTGTTATCTCAATAGATCGCGGACTTTCTTTGGACTCTACAATGGAACATGGTAGATACAAGAGTCCGAGGATATCCAATTCGCGAAGTAAAGAAGGTCCCGATGCGGTTAGAGTTCGGCCGCGTATTAGCGACATCTTGCGGTTGATACTGGCATCAAGTTGATAAGGACGGGCTCGAAACCACCGATCATCGCTTCAAAATATCTCCCCAATTTTTAGATACCAATTACAGTTTCGAAATGCTTCGAAATGTAAAGTGGTGAACGGCAGTTCTTTGACTTTTTTTTAACGATTCAATTTATCGTTTACAGTCGTTTTTCTAGTTATCAATAAAATCGTAAATGTCACGGTGACTTGCGCAAGCGCTGAACCGCTACGCACGTTCATCGAAATTATCCCCACCCGAATCATTAACCTGCAAAACACCACCGGGTGCTCCAGTTTGACGGAAGTGCGCGTGTATGTTCGTCGTTCTGTCATGATCGTTGTGCCAAGTTGAAGAAAAATACGAAGTTTTAACAATGGCAGGTTCGGCGTTGAGGCGTTTGATGGCGGAATATAAACGTGAGGGAATACGAAGGATCATTAACGAAGTCTGCGGAATGCAGTTCGCGGCGGGTTTCCACCGAAAGGAAATTTGAATATCAGTGTTGTAATCATCTGGACTTCTCTCTTCGCAGAATTGACGTTGAATCCACCGGAGGGAATAATCGCTGGGCCGATCAACGAAGAGAATTTTTTCGAGTGGGAAGCTCTCATAACGTAAGCTCCGTCGAGGCATCTAAACATAACCCCAAAGTCTCAAAAATCAATTTTACGACGTACAACGTTTTGAATTTCGATGAAATGTTGATAGCCACCGGAAGATCGTATTTCCGTAGCAATAGCATGATATATTGTGCGGATATCGTTCAAAACGACGCGGAAATTAAAAAAGAACGAGTTGATCGGTAAAAATGGTCGCGCGCTTATCAACGCCGTAGATTTTTGGTCTTGCAGTTTCCCTAAAATAATTATTCTCCACACTGTATGTAACGATTGAAAAATTGTTTCAGCGGACCTGAGGGAACATGCTTCGAAGGTGGCGTGTTCCCAGCCAAACTCATATTTCCGCCTGATTATCCGCTCAGCCCACCCAAGATGCAATTCACCTGTGAGATGTTTCATCCCAACAGTATGTACATCGCTCTTTGGATTTCCAACTTTATTAATTTTTCATTTTTCTTCACGAATAGTATACAAATATTTTGAAAGCGCGACTTATACGTTGGCCAGATGCGAAGCTTGCAGCATTGGCTAATCCGTCACTGATTTTCATAATTTTTACTACCTACGTTTGGCTTGGAGGCTCTATGTATCGTTTTTCAGTTTACACGGACGGTCGAGTATGCATCAGCATCCTGCACGCGCCTGGCGATGACCCAATGGGATACGAGAGCAGTGCGGAGAGATGGAGTCCGGTTCAAAGCGTAGAAAAAATTTTACTCAGCGTTGTGAGCATGCTGGCCGAGCCTAACGACGAGAGCGGTGCAAATGTTGATGCCGCAAAAATGTGGCGGGAAGATCGTCCCGAATTCGAAAGGATAGCCCAAAAGATTGTTCGCAAGACCCTCGGCATTCCGACTTAAGCGTTTATTTTCTTGTTATTGATTGTCGTTGTTTTTATCGATTAATCGAAAATGTCGATATTTGTTTGGAATCATTTATTAAATCGTCAATAATTTTGACGATTGATTAATCGATTTCCGGTTTCAAAACTTTAAAAATAAAATCAATTTTTCGTGTGTAGATATTATGAACATCGCACATATTTAATCCTCATTGTTTTACAAATATCTCGTATCCACGTATCACGTGATGACTAAGCCTGTTTATAAAATTAAGATAATTGGATGCAACGGAAGAAATGCCCTGGTGAATGGAAGCTTTGTTTCTTGCTTTCGGATGGGGTTGACAAATATCAAACAAAATGAAACACGTAATTGATTATGAGAGAGGCAATTAGGGCTAAGATAAATAAATTGTTCAATAATTCCAGATTGAAGAATCCTTCAAGTTTTCATGTTTTTTTTATTGGAAAGTTAACACTTTATGGTAGAGGGGCGGCGGAATAACCTTGCGGAGTGTCCTTCACAGCCTTAATGTCCGAAGACGGTTGAGCGTGATGAACCTCCTCCTTGGGCTCGACAACGGAAACGTTGTCTGGCAGCGGCTTCTTCGGACCTGTTTTGCCATTCGGATCCCAGGGCAACATAATCTTGACCTTGATACCGAGTACTCCCTGTCTGAGGAGCACGTGACGCGTCGCCGTGTCGACGTAGTCGTTGGTCGGCTCACCGGAGTGGATCATAAGTCCATCCACGAATTTCATGCTCTTTGCTCGCTGACCTCGCAGCTTGCCGCTCACTACGACTTCGCAACCCTTCGCTCCAGACTCCATTATGAAACGAAGCACTCCGTAACACGCTCTGAAAAATGAAAGTAATCAATGGTCTCAGGGCGTTTGAAATTTTTCCTCGCAATGTCAATGTGTTTTCGAAATATTGATAACGACGTATCATAGTTTTTACGATATTCTCAACATAATCGATATAGAAATCTTGAAGAGTCTGTGTAAAAATACCTTCTGACAGCAAGACCGCCGATCAATTTGTAGCGGAGAGACTCGGCCTGTGCGATGGCGCAGAGTCCGCGAGTGGCAACTTTCTCAGCGTAAAGTTCGACCGTATTCTTCTTAAAGTCAAATCTCTTCTGGACTACGGAGGTGAGCTCACGAATTCTGCGGCCCTTCTCGCCGAGTACGCTCTGGGTGTGAGTAGCCATGAGAATGATTTCAGTACGAGTCGGAGTGACTCGTACTTCAACGCCGGAATAGCCATCCTCTGCGAGTTCGCGGGTCAGAAACTCGTTGAGCTCTGCCTTGAATACTCCGTCCCCTACGAACTGAAAACCGACTAGAATTATTAGCTACTTTTTTTTTTTTCATAACACAGTAAATATATGACAATGTGCAGTGGTGAGAACTTTCGGTAAATGTTGATTTTAGCTGGCCGGAAAATTGTTCTTTTCTGAGAACGACACTGATATAAATGAGAAGAAACGATTATCAAGACTGAATGGGAGATCTCGAAATTTTTTGGCCGATTGTGCGGGTATAACCTCAAAATGAATGTTTACGGAGTCATCAGATTCGGAGGCTAGTAGGAGAGCAAATATCGAACGGACATTTGTTCACAAACACTGAAACGCTTTATGCTACACTTTTCGGCTTTTTGAGACACTTTCGTAGAAACTTTTACGAGCGAATTAAGAGGTCACGGGAGATCGCATAGCGATTCGAATCCGTGTCATCCGATCGGCAAGCGATGTGATTTTTTTCGGAAGTCACAAAAATCGTGAAAACAAAGGTCCGCGGGTTCTCAGGCCCTGTGTATTTTTCGCATTTTCCGTTCGCTAATAAACGATTGTCCGTCACCAACCTTTCGCTTCTTTGAGATTGATCGGGCAGCCATGTTTGCTGGTGGCACGAGAAAGAAAAAGAGCGTGACAGCAGCGACCGTGCACGACTGGAAACGGAAGCTGCGCGAACGTGCGACGCGCGTGGATAATCATAGTACACGGGCGCGTTAACACTTCCGTTTCGTAGTAGTCCAGTTCGAATAAAGCAATTTCTTCATTCGAGGCGCAAAGAATTCTATCCGTCCATTGGAAACTGTGACGTCGGGAGAAATTCAGTCTCCTGAATAATACAAGGACGAAAGGCGCTGATTTGAATTCTTTAGAAAAACAGGAATGCGTCGGTGTAGACGAATCAACATTTTTGAGACGCATGCGCAATACGTACACCTTCGCTTAAAGCTGATACAACAATCTCGCGATTTTTTTTCCACTACCACTAATAGCCGGGAAATTTACTGATTCTTCAATGATAAATAAAGCGTCCCAGCACACTCAGTAGTCGTACCGTTACCCTAATTACGCGCGCCTCTCTTTAAAAAGTCTCACGGAATGACTAGCGCCAAGTACAGTCGCGAGGTGATATTGAAACACGCGGACTAAACCAACGAAGTCGGACATACATAGAAGATCAGTTCGTATGGGCGGCTTGAAGACAAGTATTCTGCGACCCAAGCTGCCGCTTGGCAGCGTGACGAGCGACCAGCTGTTATAGGAGTTAGGCGTGAAATTCTGAGCTGAGGAATATAAGCATGCATGCTTTCGGGATGAAACCCTGAATTATTATTTATTTTTTAAGATACATTCACCGTTTAATTCACCTTGAACTCTCCATTTCTAGGGAAAAATGTCAAAAAAAAATAATGTAGGAACGTTTTTCGCACTTTCCCAGTCTAATTCTGCACTTTCGGCAAAAATTCGGGCATATTCGTAATCAGCGGAAAATTTCCGATCAAACAAACCCTTTTAAGAGGTTAAAAACGGAGAAAAAATTTTTTCGACCTCCCAGGCCCGTTTTCTCGAAATCTCAAAAATCACGATTTTTCAAAGGGTCGTAGAGTGGGCTTCTTATATGATATCGAAAGACATTTGGAGGGTTTGGAAAAGGTTTTTGCCTAACTTAAATAATGGCGTTGGATTCGTATCGAT
>JAPYZI010003161.1:0-36015 GCA_030523105.1 Ophioninae sp. A BG-2022a | reverse complement strand
TGCCGAGCATGTTCGTCTGCGAGCAAGCCTCCTGAGTACACAAAAGAAATTTCATCCCAATCGGTTCAATGGTTTGGGAGAAATTGGCTTTTGAAATTTTGAGGTGGCCCACAGCGTGTTCGTCCTTCCCTTAAGAATTGAAGCTGACGAAGAAGCGAGTACTTCGGAGGGACCAATGTATGGCCCTGGGATTGCCGATTAACGACAAAGTAACAAATATTTCTATCTTATCAACGTTTTTTTATATATAAAGAATATTGTGTGAACATCTAATCTCTCTCAAGCTTTCGCAATCACCAAAATTATACGAAGAATTTACCAAAAAAGCGTGCAACGGCCCAACGCTCGAGCGCGTCATTTCCTTACCTACTTTTCAAACGCGATTATCTCGAAGCATAGTTTTCAAAGTCGGTGCCAAATATATCTCGAAAATGGCTCCCTCGATTTTAATCAAATTTGGACACAGTCTTCTTGGATAGTTTTTCTCGTTTGCAACGTAGGGGTTTTTCATTTCATTGAACCATTGCTTTCTTATGCAACGAAAATCGTCGGAAATTGCAAGCGACAAACGCATATTAAATAGAGACGGTCGCAATTCTGTCAAACATTGAAATTTTTTAAAAATTCTACGATGCGAACTGGTTTTTATATTATATTTTAAGAATCTGTTTCCGTTTCATGTTTCAGATGCATCGACTACCGGGAATCCTTGATACCGCAAACCATGTCAACAGACAACACATCTGGCGCTGACCACAATAACAGCCCATCCTGTTACCGAATTGATTTGAAAAAATTCCTGTAAATCCCTTAATATACATATTATAGAATAAAAAATGCGGATCCAATCAAACCATTAGTTGTAAAGATAAAAATTCCCAAAGTTTACCAGTTTTTCTAGCCGCTTACTCAGGTACCTGCCCTTAAGACGAAGCACTTGGCCCCTTCGTCAGTCTCCGTCCAGCCTCGTTGAGAGACGGACATGCGATCTGCAGCACTTCCCCCATCCTCGCCTGCCCGCCGAGTAGGGCTGGCTTAGCGGCCAGTCGATAAGTAGGAGACCCGATGCGAGTCGCCACCCGAGAACCTGTTTTACCACCTCGACACAATTTAGCCCGGACACGAACTATTTTTGTTCGTGTCTTGGGTAAATCAATCGATCAGCGGCTCTTCAGTGGAGACCCGCATCAATCATCTCCTAATATTTTCATAATTTGCTGCGATTTAGTTCCATTCATTTTACAACCATTAATGTCTACAGACAACGTTTTCCTATAAGCAACTATGTTATATTTCATATGTTTATAACCCAAATTATTTGATTAAAAATTCTACAATAATAATTTTATTATTATTTTGGTAAAAAATTATAATTCCTCAAATTTTCAAGATTTTTTTAATGTCCATCCAGTAATACCTTAAGTGGCATCTATTTTAAGAGTCATACGCTGCCATTGCCATACAACATTTATACGTTGTTATTGTTTTTATGTGCCAAGAAAAATGAAGTGCTGTGTTTATTTTCCGATTTTTACCGCGTCTTTCAATTAGATTTGTTAGGGCATGTTGAACATTTTTATTCTATAAAATCGATATTACCGAACTGTATCGTCTGTTATGTCTAATCATATTAAATGTAATTTTCATATATTAATAATAATAATTTGAATTAATAATAAAATAATGATATGTATTTTTTAATAAACTTATAGCCATGTACATGTTGTTTTAGCCCACTCCATTCCCATCCCTTGAGTATTGAGTACAGTACGATGATATATAAATTGACCTCACGTTGCTAGGGCAACAAAGGCACCGCAACAAAAGTGCGGTTTACATGAGCTCCTTCAGATCTCGGTGTTGACAATTTTCTTCCATTGTTGCGGTCTCGTTTATTCAACACGTCAGACAGCAGTGACAAACAATCTTTCACATTTAATTTCAGATACTGTAAAAGAATATTTAAATAACAGTAATTGTTCTAGTTGTAAATACTGTTTTATTTCAACAGTAACGATGCCGTTAGTCGAGAGTGCTTTCAACAATCGTCAAATAAACGTGCCGCCTCGACTGCCTATGATACTGAAACAATTTTGCAAAGCCGCAATAAGAACTCAGCCCTACGATTTACTGAAATGGTCCAGTGCTTATTTTCGGGCCCTCGCCGAGGGCGAAGAACCGCCGACTAAGATCAGACTGGAGTGTCCATTGCCGCAAACGATCTCCGGTCTGACTCTGGGATTCCTGAGAGTCTTGCTTCGGCAACTTGGAGGCCAGTAAATTATATTCTTCTCATACACGTCACAAAATGCAAACAAAATAACATTATAATAGAATTTGATGGTAACGATAATTAAAATGACGTTGCGAAAACACTAATATTGCCTCGCGCTAATTGTCCTCTTGAATAATAGATTACAACAAGATTCTCCCGATCGAAGCAATCCTGAGAAGGTGGGATGATCTTTGCTTGGATCGTAGAGATCTCAATCTCATTATGATCATTGGCCGATTTCGAAGAAAGTGCCAAGTGAAAAAGTTTTTGGCGATAGCCGTTGGTCTTCTGGGTTCGAGCCTTTTCGAAACGATGCTGATGATATGCGAACTCTTCACACTCGAGCCTGACGGCGGCTCGGCTATGATACCAGTTACTCTCTTTATGGAGATTTATGGGTAATCTTTTTAACTCCATTCGCAATAGCATCAGCTATTAAATTATATCTCATTCGATTCAGTTATTAGACATAGCATCGGTCCTTTATGTGTACCCCTATAAAATAGTGATATTTTCAAAAATACATAAAACCATTACAATGACATTGATCTAAGTTAAAACGACACCGCGAAATATTAAGGCGTCTAGCCACCTTGGCCGATCGAAAATTGTGTATATTTTTAAAAAATAATAACATCGCAAGTATGGCCGGAATATTTTTATTTTTTACACAACGTCAGAAAGGACTTTAAGAATAACGTTAATAAATTTTCGTTTAAAATATTTAAAAATTGCGCCGCTGTGCACGTTGACGCGAAGGCCCTCCGCGCGATCGCGCAATTGTTGTCCCAGCGGCTACCCGGTCATATCACATTTGAAAAAAATAAATAAATCAGCTTATCCGTGACTAGTGTCGCTACAATGCATCCTAGCCGTTGTTTTTCGGCCATTAAAGAAGTGATGGTGAGCCGACGAAAAAAATTTATATTTTTCATCGACATTTTACGAGCAGAAACATTAATTTAAAAAAGAAAAACTAATCGAGTTATCGCAAAAATCCTACGTGACATTTTAGATAATGTATCTAATGGAATTGTGTGAACATTTAAAAGCAATCAGTCCAATAGTTTACGACATTTCGATAACACCAGTTTAAAAAATGTAGTTTCGAGATAATCGCAAAAGAAAGGAAATGTGCGATTATTCAGCTGACGGTGCGGTTTTTGCGACTCTTACCTTCGATCAGCGAGTCCTAGGCCATAGATGTTTCTGCAGAAGTTGAATCAGAGTCTTGGGCCTTTTTTTAAAAGCTTTTCGTGCTGTTCGTGCTTCTTTTCTATTACATAGTTATAAACACGGATCGAATCGCACGGTCGACCGCCCGAAAATAACTGCAACTTGGCCCACGTTGTGTTTTTCAAAACGTAGTATACCTTAATCTGTTATTAACGGTTCAGGGTTTATTTTAAAAGAAAATGTTATACATGAATAAAAATTATAAGATGAAACTAGAAAGAAACTAAAAAAAAGTAGGAAAATATAGATTCCCTAATAATTTTGACCAAAGCTGTACTTATAAAATATGTTAAATTCTAATACTACATTTAAATCTCTAATACTACAATTAATATACCGATTATTTGGATATTATATTATTTTATCGTAATAGATCGTAACTTTCCTAGGAAAGTTCCTTTGATTCACTGTAACAGTTTAAATGCATTATCCTCATGACTGTCTTAATGAAAAATCTTATCAGTACGGATCGAAGTAATACCGAAAAAAATAACCGAAATAAGTTCTCTATACTAATTATACCGGGATGGCGAATTCTTAACAAAGAAATATATCGCTTTAACGACGTTATTGAACCTGCTCTAATACCGTTTTCAAGTTACCTAGCGGGCTTACGTTGTGATGGTAGTAAAAGGGAATCCCTTGACGAGGACCCCTCGGAGTTCTTGATTTTCGACAAATCTGAGAATATACCGCACCCACCACAATTCTGTACAACTGGACGGGACTACAATGAAATGGCAATAACGGGTGAACAAGTGTCGCTCGCGAGCCAAGACACCGAGGCAGACCTCAATATAGATCTTGAATCATCCTCCAAGGACGAAGCAGATTCCGATACTAAGCGTAAGATAACATTTTATTTTTATGCAACGGATCCTTATTGTTTCAATGCGACATGGGGCAATTCTAATAATATTGTCCAGTTTTAAGTAAAGTACTTTGATCTATATATAATGGTATTGAATTAATATTTCTACAGCAATTTCACTCAACGTGGAATCTAGTATTTTACCCCTTCACCCTCTTTACAAAGAATCGAACGAGAAAAAACTTGCACAATATGTTCGGCCTATACGTTCGAGAAAAATGTCAAAGAACATTAAAACTTTCGAAAAACGCTTTATGAAACGTCAGGACGGTTCTGCAAACGTTTATAAATAATTAATTATTCCATGCTTTTTCCAGCAGTATTCAGTATAATTTTATGCCCAAAATGTTTTTCATGCAAATGTGAATCGTATATCGAGAACCTGGAAATATTTTCACGTAGATACACTAGAAGTCACGCCCAAAAGTTCCCAGTGTTCCGAGAGTACGTCCGATAAATACGAAAGCAAACTATCGGACGGTAACGCTGAAAATTCTGCGAACGTTAGTCCGAACGTCGGAGAGTCCGTGAAGAGTTCATCCAGAGATGAGATTGATAGCGAAGCAGCAACAACCGGGACCAAATCTGAAAAAGAAACATCCAGCAAAATAGAATATGAATCTGGAGAGACTTTCGATGAAATCACGTTGAAGAGCGATTCTCGCGTAGAGGAAGTCAAGAACGATGTAAAAATGAACTCGGACGACGCGAGAAGGAGGACGTACTTGGAAGACACGGCACTAATGAGTTATTATCCAAACGTCCCAGGTTCGACAATATCAAGGTTTAATTTTATTTTTGTATTACTGGGTGGATATTTTTAAAAAACGCATAGAATATCGAATATTTGAAGTATGATTGTACCTGATAGAACAATAATACTTCAATTGTTTTTTAATGTGTCACCACATAAATGGTAGTTATAAACATATGAATACGACACTGTTGTTTATAGAAAAACAGCTTCCGCAAACGCTAATGGTTGCCAAACAAATCGAGCCAAACCGCCACAATTTCTGAAAACATATAAACAAGATTCACGGTCGAAAGATTGATTAGGCTGTTTCGAATAAATAAACGACGTTGTTGCGTTTGGCAACCGATTTGTAAAATAGTGAAAGATTTCTTCAAAAGATGAGGTTATCGGCAGTTACTGGATATATATTTTCCAGTACGACATCGTCTAGACTTGTAAATCCACGATTCCTCCATTTTGGACTTATCTTTATCCCCGACAGTCCTTCCAGTGGTACCTTGTTTTGTCGTTGGTTTGACATGTGTGCGGCCGTGTTGTTGAACAGTGTATACATCTGTAGTCGGCTTCGGTTCGCCCAAGTGTGGGTTTGCTTCCAAGGTTATATCAGAAAAAAATCCAGGTTTACGTTTCGATCCTTGGTTTGGATCCTCTTCATAAATTCATTTCAAATCATGAATCGAAGATATTCTTTCGGAATTATATTATCCAGTGCTCAGAGTGAGAATAGATAGTTAACTCTATTCCATTCGAAAACAATATACGTTGGAAAAAAACTATATTGTCCTGTTTTTTCAGGATTGGAGTTGTGGAATTTTTGTTGGGCCAATTATTATTTCAAGTCGATGTGGAGGAGCTCGTTATTTAGCGAGATCTAGTATCTATTGAATATTTAATTGGGATATAATATTAAAGCACTGAATAATAGGATATTCTTTTTCACGACTACATGACTTTACTTTGTGAAACGGTGTAGCGTGTTAAGTCTCCGAGAAGGAGACTTAACACTCCTTCTCGAAAATAACGAGATAAATAACGAACTCTTCCACATTGACTTGAAATAATAATTGGCCCAACAAAAATTCCACAACTCCAATCCTGAAAAAAATGGACAATATAGTTTTTTTCCAACGTATATTGTTTTCGAACGGAATAAAGTTAACCATCTGTTCTCACTCTGAGCACTGGATAATATAATTCCGAAAGAATATCTTCGTTTCATGATTTACAATACATTTATGAAGAGGATCCAAACCAAGGATCGAAACGTAAACCTGGATTTTTTTCTGATATAACCTTGGAAGCAAACCCAAACTTGGCCGAACCGAAGCCGACTACAGATGTATACACTGTACCTTGTTTTGTATCAAAACATACAGAAAATTTCTTCTTAGGTATCGGACCTCGTTTATCAGCGGAAGAAGTAGCGGCTGTCGCTATGTGGATGACGGAGTGTGCCAAGCTTCAAGAAGGAATGGTCGGTCCGAGAAATCTACGTCACTTGCAATGCCCAACGCTTGATCGTTCCGAATCCTCGAAATCATAAGTTCGAAAATATATACGGGTGACGTTACGCCAAACCAGTCACCATTATCAATGGTATGCAACATTTTGTTTTAGATATTCAACAATTCACCAATGGAAAGCATTTCCTCGAAAAGATTTGACATTTTTGGAGATATTTCCAAAAAGTGCTCGCTCTATTAATGTGGTCCAATAACGTACCAAAAATATTGGATGATACGTATATCGATGCGAAACTGCGTATAATGAGATCGCGGCAATAGGATTTCGTTACTTTCCGTAATTTCCATCTGTTATGCAACTACAGAGAAGAAACGTAAAAAAATGTAGACGGAAGATCGCACTAAATTAGTTAGTAAACGTTGTGGCTTCTTGTCCACCGGACAATTCGAAATAAAGTCGATAGAATTGTGAAGAATTCTTCATACAATATTTAGTCGTTGATTACACGGTGTTACTGGAGTACTGCTATACGTTACGAACGTTCGCTCGATGTATCATTGACTAGCTGAATACCCACGTATAGTTTATTCAAAAGTTTTCACATTATAATATATGAATGTATATTAATAGATTTCAACAGCAATTCGTAATATAAATATACAGTTCTTAATTTCAATATTGAAAACTAGCTTTCCTCTTGATAGATGAAATCGGGGATATGTACAGAATCCTCGCGTCATGTATGTGACTAGTGTTTGCAAAATTTGCACGCAACCGTATACAAGAATACACGTATAACAATGTATGTAATTTACATTAATGGAATAATAGATAAGGCTTTGTCGTCGTAGGGTCTGTGTCATTCTCGAATAAAAATTTTTAAAATTCTTTGCGACAAGACACCTTATTTTCCTCGTAGTTATAGAACGATTATTTTATCTCCTCGGATAGTCACAAAAGAAAACAACTTCCGAGAGTAATATCAATGTTTTGATTGTTAGTTGCGAAATTCAACGATGGGTGTATCACGAGAAATTATTCAACGCCGCGGTTACATTATGTTGGAACAAATATTAGGTGTTCCCGAGTATTCGCAAACTTGGAACGGATTTTGTCTTTAGTGATTTGAGATCTGCGCCTGAGGACTCAAACTCAATCAAAATCCACATTTATTCAGTTATATTCGCAGGACGCCGATGCGTTAAAATGGTAGAAAAAATCGCTCAATATATAAGTATCATTGCTTTTTTCCGCGTTGGAATTAATTTCCATGTTTATCAAATTTTCAATGCTTTTCTTATTCGTCGAGCAAAGACTGGAAACCGTCAACGCTCGCGAGAAACAAAATGATATGCGAAAACACGAATCCCTTAATATATATGATACGTATAATCTAACGAACAATCTTAAAGACCTTGAATCATTGATATTTTGAAAAATATGTCTTAAAATGTACGAGATCAAATTATCCTTCGCGATTATACCAAGTATTAACGATGAAACACTCGTCAAGATGATATATTTTCTACAAATAAATGTTTTCTTGCTTTGTTCGAAAACCCGCGATTTAACTAATAAAATCGAATTTTCGACGTTTCCCATTGAGATTACACGAGTAAAGTTGGCAACGAACGTACACGGAACACTCGTCGTATTTGATTATGAAAAACATGATATACCGTAATGAAGAGCAATAGAGCAATAAAAAGTATAAGAAAATTCCTCGCTTTAACACGACTCGTTCGCCATTCGAGAAGTTCATGTCGATGCGAAAAACGATTTCTGTACTGTATTGGCAGTTCAAATTTGCTCCTCAACGGATATAGCGAACGATAGAAGTCGTTGAGCAAAGCACGAATCACTTCATTCTCCGAGTGTCTAGCTGGATCCATATCGTCGTTCAGACATATGAATTTCCTGGAAAAAAACCCATTCTCGCGATTAGGAGTAAACAGTTTTTTTTTAATTCTTAGATTATCCGATACTCACTTTGGTTCGCGACGAATCTCATCCAAGAGTTGTACAGTCGACGATATATTGCTAGTCAGCATTTCAAATATTTCATTTTTTCCGGCTTTAACGATCTCGTGACTATAGCGTTTGTAATCGCTGAATTTCCCGAGAAGCCGATGAGCTACCGGTTGGCACTTGATTATAAGTTCTTTGGAAACGGTAGGCTGGAGATTTCAATGATTGCGCGATTAATTATATTTGTCTATGGGATATCTATGCGATTACGGATTATTCACAATTTCCCCATAAAACGACGAAACGCCGTTTGCGCATAATAAGAAACGATTGGATTATAAATGAATAATACTTTGAAACCCGTAAAAGTATACAGGGAACTCAGAAAATGAAAAAATACCCCATGTTACGATACAACAACTTAACCCTAGAGTGTTCGCGCTATGAGCATTTTGCCGCCCGCGGCACAATTTTTGTTTTATTTTGCACATAATTACAAATGCATATGACTCGTATTAACAAAAAAATATCGTATTAAGTACGGGCGGCAAAATGCTCCCTACGCGATTACTCGCGTTTCACGAGAAGGCTCGACTACTCTAGGGTTAAGGTGTATCAGTTTTTGTCAATGGTTAACGCGTATGTCAACCTCTTTAATGGTGAAGATAAAATGATTGAGAATTAATAAGAGCGACAATATGAAAGTTTCAGCGAATGAAACTTCAGAAATCGAAATTTTGATGTTTTCTTTCGTACATCGATTATGTACATATTTGTATAGTATTAGCGTTAGATTAGTATATAATTTCTCCGATTTTACAATACAACCAAACTATGTACCACTGTTGACATTTAATGAAACCCGAATATCAAACTAAATACCATGCCACCCAATAAATACTGAATATTAATCCTATACGTTGTAGTCGAAAAATAATATCGTTCAAAAGTAACGAACTACGAGATGCGATTAAATTAATTGAAAATCGTTAATTTTCTATTGCCAATAGGAAAACTTACAAGTTTTGAATCCAGATATCGTTCACCCATCGGTGGATTTGGTACAGGGACGAGTTCTATTCTATTCGAACAGTTCGTTACCGCTACCTCAAAGTCGACAAGGTAATTATAATCCAGAGGTAAACTGTACATTCTCGTTAACATCGTTCTGATCTCTCCGTCGGACCAAGTCCTTCACATGGAACAGATACACAGACACAAATCATACATCTATTTTTTATAGACAGTGTTGTTTTTATAAAAAACCTGGAATATTTGTATAAAGGTCGGATACGCGATGTGCGATCGGAATATAACTTTAGCGAACTACAGGTCTGCATAAACTTGACATTTTTCAAATAAATTAATAGCCTTCTAGTAAATAATTAAATAGCCTTTTGCATTAATTTTCGTTTGCAGCGAAAGGTTCACAGAAATTCCAAGCATTGACCAGTTAAACCAAAAAAATTGTTTGTGCTTGGATTTCTAACTACGACCCATCCCATGAAAAGACATATAATAGATTGCTTGGCATTTATAGAATTACTTTCTTCATAGTAGGTGAATTCTCCAGTGATGTCCATCCGATGCGGACTAGAGATTTTCACGGTTCGTTAAAGTGAGAGTTTTAACATGTTTGAAACTTTTCACTTTTTCGCTGCTTTACTGAAAATAATATTTTTGAATATTTTCGATAAGATTTTTTAAAAACTAATCAACCTATTTACTTCAAATTTAAATTGCATATAATGTATATTGGTGGTTATTATGAATAATAGAATCAACAAAAAAAATATTTTTGCTGTTTTTAACATATCTCATAATTCATAAATATTGCATGATGAATCGTTATGATCGCTTACACCATCGCTGATCGTTAAAAAATGTTTTTTTCTCTTTCATTCTAGTGAACGTAATCACGATATGTTTATAGATAATAAAATTTTTCTTATTTTTCGTTCAAGCCACTGGAAACTGAGTTATCATAGCTGAAAAAACGACATTTAACTCTATTAATAATTAATGTTTTTCTATTTGTAAAAACAAGTTTGCTCTTCTTTTTTTCGTTTAAAGGGGGATCCTGCTTTGGAAGGCTCAAAATATCGATATTTTGGAATTTTTTTTAGGATTAAAAAAAGCAATTCTCGCAAACTTTTCAGATTATTTTATTACATGTCTGAACATGGGAAAAAAAGATTTTGTAGAAAAAAATATTCACGTGCAACCAATTTTTATGCACATTCGTGCAACTGCTTTTTCCAATCAGTGAGACAGATGGAGCTCGTAATTTTCATCTTAAACGAAGAAACTAAACGCCGTTTCAATTTTCATATATTTTTCTTCCATATAAACTAAGAATAACTAAAAAAAATTATGACATTTGAATGTTTTCGCAAGTTTGAAAAAATGGACTTTTTTTTAAATTAAAAAATCATCACATCCGCCAGTTCCGAAAAATCGTATATACGAACACTCGAGAAAACTGGCTTTGATACCCCACCGGGTTCAGTGCTGTATCTTTGGGAATATTTCCAATTATCCTATATAACTTTGTCTACACATTCTTAGATACATAAGGAATATATTTAAGGAATGAAAAAAATCGATTTTTGAGCCTGCCACAGCAGGATCCCCCTTAATAATGCACCAAACTGTGAATTGGCTATGACTAACGGTTTTCAAAAAGAAAACGTTTGCAAAGAAGGATAACGTTTTTCTATCTTCACACTCGACGACGGCCTTATCGCGATACCCGCGACGAAACCTCGAGGCAGCCTCGTCTCGCGTCGGTAAAGACAAACTTAGCGCGAGCTTAGGCTATCCGCCGCAAGGCAACGTCGTCGCTAGCGTCGGAAGCCTCGACGGGCTTCGTGTCTGAGTATGTATACTTGCATACGTAACACACAAAATTTCGAAATGTGCGCCGCTCCCGACAAACGCCGGAACTAAATGTCACAAATGTCGGACGATATTTTTTCAAAATCGTAAACAAATACCTACAAATTGTAGATTCCCACGGATCTCCGAAAATATGTGACAGAATCAAATGGTTGAGGTCCCAAAATGTCTGTTTTTAATATGGCTACGCGGCCCTTCTCCCCTCCAAGTCCTGATATTAACCAAACTTTATATTTTACAGCATTTCCATCACGAAGCTCGCGTGGTAATACTAATTATAATTTTTTTTCGATTTGAGAAATTTTGAGAGAAGACAGCCATTTGTCTATCAATTTCTCATTGTCTAGTCAAATTTCCTGAAATTCTGATGAGCTATTTCAAAAATCCTTGGGAATCTACTATTGGGATCGGTGGTGGGGGGGGGGGGACTGTACTGCCCGTTCTTAACCCATTGACGTCCACAGGACGGATTTTCGATACTCAAGTTTGAGCCGTCCCTGCGTGATAAATTCGGTCGGAAGAAATTTGCAAACCACTGTCCCCTATGTTTTCAAGGGTGCTTTTCCGAATGGTGATGGTGAAAAGCCTTTTAAGAAATATTTAACCATTGAAAACGCAAATTTAAAAAAGGAAAGAGGCATATTTATCGATTCAATTTTTTTTTTATCGTCTTTTGGAAGCTTTACCACTTTTGTGCATACCTAGGTCCTACATAAATCGCGGCCTCGATGCTTACGATTGATGAAAATCGGGTGCTGTAGTCAATTTGGTGAATAAGCGGTTGCAAAATGGCGTCGGAAGTATAAAATTTCTTTGTAAAAATGTATGGATTTTGTGCTCGAACAACAAGCATTACAAGCCAAAATTGCAACAAAAAAAATGATTATAATTAGCCAAAGAATGCAAGAGAATTTTTCCGAAAAGGTCGGAGCAAATTCTTTGTTTTTCAAAAATTGACAGTTTACGAAAATTAAAAAATTGCTCGAATTATCTTGAAAACATTCAGGCGCGTTGTTCGGCAAATTCTAAGATATTTTTGTTCCTAGTGAATTCTCATTTGAGCTTATACATTCCGAGAAAATAATTAAATTAAAGTAAAAAAATGCATGACTTATAGGTTTGTATACCTCGAAATGTATGCGCTCAAATGAAAATTCACCAGGAACAAAAATGTCTTAGAAGATGACAAACAACGCGCCTGAATTGTTTTAAGATAATTCGAGCAATATTTTAATTTCGGAAACTCTTAATTTTTGAAAATCAAAAAAACTGTTTCGATCTTTTCGGAAAAATTCTCCTATATTATTTGGCTAATTATAACTATTTATGGTTTTTTTTGGCAATTCTGTCCTGCAGAGTATGGTATTCGAGGAAAAAATTCATAAATTTATCCAAAGAAAATTTGTAGTTCGGACGTCATTTTGCAACCGCTTATTCATCAAATTGACTTGTGCACCCGATTTTTATCAATCGTAAGCTTCAAATCCCCGATTTATGTAGGATTTAGTTATGCACAAAAGTGGTAAAGCTTCCAAAAGCCGATGAAAAAAAAATCGAAAAAAATATGGGTCTCTTTTTTTATAATTTGGAGTTTTTAATGGTTAAGTGTTTCGTGGAAGACTTTTAACCATCACCTTTTGAAAGAGCACCCTTGAAAAAATAGGGGCGAATAATTCCCGAATTTTTTTCGGTCGAATTCACCACACAGTAAAGGCTCAAACTTAAGAATCGAACATCCGTCCCGTGGGCGTTGATGGATTAAGAAAAATAAGCAATATGCAAAACTCAAAAGAGTCTTCCAGGAACCTATCCTATGATTTAAAAAAAAAATACTATTCCGACCTATATCTGTAAACAGTGGTCCGCTTACCCCGATTTATCAGTGTCAAATTTTTCAAAAATTTCTTCCACCGTGGCTCGACGTCGCTCGCTAACGAGATAATAAAAATACGAGAAGGCGAATTGCATATCCTCGGAACTTCTGATTCTGTGGGACGAGGTCTTCTTGAATTCATCGTAAAACTTTTCCTGCATCTCAACTATAATCGACTTATCCAACAGATGAGGCATATGAGCAGGTACCCTGCGTCTCTCAAATCCATATGCCGTATTGTATATCTTGTTTACGTACAGTAGAGACTCCGCGTACGTGTCCAGACGACGGGATTTGTGTTTTGACTGGCTAGTTAACTTTATTCTGTTCTGTTTCTCGTTTTTAACATGAACTATATTTATTATGTCGTCATTGCGTAGACGCTTTTTTCCAGTTTCTATTTTGCTCGTAAGGACGTTACGCTTTATCGCAGCATCGTCGCTTCCATCATTTTTACCAGATGCTACCCTGTCAGCGAAATTTTTCGTCATTTCCGAGAATTTATAAGCGTCGGTGTAGGTCTTGAGAAACTTGAGACTCCTCGATATACTCGGTAACATCGTGGTGTTCATAATCGCGACACTATTTTTTTCGCGTTCCCTTCGATTCTCCTGTATATTCAAAACTGGACTAGGTGGCTCCTGACTTTTCAACCGAACCGTCGGTAAAAACTTGTACGGATAATCAGCCTCGTCCTCCAAGCCTTCGCTATCCGTGGGTACGTCAGTAATATCACAGTCTCCGCCTGTGTCCCGATGAGAGAAAGAGACACGTATAATGCGCAAGTGTTTTTAAAAATAAAAAGATATACGTTACATTTCGGGTTTTTACGTTAGACCTCATTGATACGCACCATCAAATTCACAGATGGTCGTGTTGCAAACGGGATCACACGCTCCGTCGCCCACCCACGCCCACGGACATACGTCCGAACAATCAGGTACCCACCAAGCCAAATAAACTTTCTGACCATTCGCTTGAGTCACAAAGTCTTCCGGCCATACCTCTCGACCGAGGAAAACATCGTCGTTGAAGTATAAAAATTTCTCCGAGAGACCAGAAATCCTGTAAATTTATCGATTTTTTTCACAATTGTTGCCAAATATTCAATGAGGAGTAAAAGAAAGAATTTTGATCATTGACAATATAATGTTATTTATCGTGTTCGATTACGGTGATCAGCAAATTTTTGCGGTTCACAATTGAAAATACGTTATTCGAATTTTATATACAGTCAAAACCTTTTATAACACATCGAAGTGATCATACAGGATCGATGCTATGGCCGATTGTTTTTTTAACCAATTCATTTACCGTGAAAGCGGTTGTTATAACCTCCGAAATACATCGTCGGGAGTCTGGCACAGTATGTCATAACCACCATGTTTTTTATATTTTTAAAAAAATATTTTTTTATATTTCACATTACTGGAAACATTCAGTAATGTAAAATATAAAAAATAATTAAAATAATGGTTTTTCTTAGGAATCTAGTTTTACAGCCAATTTGGTAAAAGGGTATTTGAATCCCTGCCACGTAGTCCTTGTTACGTTTTTTCACCACACTCTGGCCGGGTTAAACGATGTCGTTAGAAGCGGTTTTGACTGTATTATGAGAAAGAATGATAGAACGTAACTTCATATCGCATGTATCTGACATACGTGTTACTAGATAATACTGAACGCACTATACATATTAATACCGTATAATATACCACCCATATACCACACTATTTTATAGAACAATACGTCGACGTTGTCGCAATACTGGAGTAAATATTATTCTGTCATTATTACCATTAACATAATTTGAAATTTATTACAGTCGAAACAACCACGCTCGAGTTTTTAGAAAAATTAATTTTAATTTCGATAATACGTAAAATATAATTTGTAAATTGCTTAACACATAGCATTGTGAGTGGAATAATGAACTCTTTTTCGTAATAAATATTTCATTCTCTATGGAAATTATGACGATACTGCTTTGGAATAAACAATATGATGATCAGTAATAACAGTCAATTGATATTAAAAATAACGTATTTTTCTTATGCAACGCAATCTCAACGAATTCCGCCTAAATACTAGGATAAATACCAAATAACCCCTGTATAGTGGTAACAAAAATGGTACACAATTTGGATCCTAACTGTGGTAGAATTTTTTTCTCAATTTCTCATATTTCCTCCATTTTTCCTCAATTCGGAGAATAGTGGGAAAAAATGAGAAATATTAATCTTGAAATATGCTAATTTTTCTCAATATTCCTTCTTTTCCGCATTATTCCGATGTTCTCATTCTATTAACGAGAATTTCTCATATTTCTTCCATTTTTCCGCAATTCGAAGAAAAGTGGGAAAAAATGAGAAATATTAATCTTGAAATATGCTAATTTTTCTCAATATTCCTTATTTTCCGCATTATTCCGATTTTCTCATTCTATTTACGAGAATTTCCCATTATTTCCTAGGCTTCTTGAGCGCATGATTGGAAGAATTTCAGAGAAGTGAATAAAGCTCAGAAAATGGGTTTGTCGAGAAAAATGCCCATTTTTTCCTTACTTTCGATCAAACTGTGAATGACAATTCCTTGATTTGTTTAGAAGGGCGGTGATCCAAAAAGTATTTGGAAGTTTATAGTATGAAAGACATTCAAAAATGCAGAAAATATAAGGAAATTAAAGAAAAACTTAAAGATATTCGGAAAGAAATAGTGAAAGTTTAAACAAATGCAAAGAAATTTGGGACATTTCGGAGTAATGTAGAATATTTTTTCTTCGGATTTCTTTGAAAAGTTTTAATTAACTGAAAAATGGAAGAAAATCGTAAAAGTATCTGGAGAAAATGGGAGTATTTTAGAGAAATGCAGCAAAAAAAAAACTACCAAGGCTTTTGTTAAAATGATGCATGATTTTATTACCTATGAATGTGGCTCTCTATAGCTGGACTAGAAAATGTCGGAAGATCGGCCTTGTTAGGAAATATGTCGTCATGAGTAACGAGGGTCATTCTGGGATTGTCCATGTCTAACCAGCTTGGAATTTGTCCATTGGTGACAACATACACATGCCTGACCCATGGAGCATACATCTCTAATGAGCGCAATGAATATCTCAATTCATCCTTGTCATTGAATCTTGATATTGCTGCATTTATGTCCGATACGGAAACATAATTTTGTAGATTGTCTATAAAAATTGGGTCTGTTCCGTTTACCCATGTGTATACTACATCAATGGGCACATGCTGACAGAGCTTCTTCTGAAAAGACGTCGCCAGGATATTATCGTTGAAGGAATGAAAAACAGCTTCGTATTTCTCCCTGCTCCACGCGAGCCAAACCTGAATGGACAAAACTCAAGTTAGAACATTCCAAGCAAATCAAAAGTAGACATCTTTAACCGTTTCGATACGGCGAAAATACAATCCGAGTGTGCCCGTTGCCAGGATCGATTATTTCTCCTCAAAGCGATTATTAGATAAAATAACTTTTATGCTTAAAAGGTTGAAGGCCTAAGGGACGCATAAACGTGACTGTAACAGCGTACCATCAACAACAATGATTTCAAAGCTTCATAGGATTTTCTGTACTAGATATTTTTTAGTAACTGGGATATATCGTCGTTGCACTTGCCAAAACCACTATGTGTTTTTAGTCAAGTTTTTCAGAGGAAACAATAAACTATTTTATTTAACGATTGATGGACTTATCAATATATTACTTATCAAGATTTAGTCATACCAATTTCTAGAGGGAAATAATGCATAATTGTTTTCGTGCTCAATGCGCAATTTGATTTTAAGGCCGTCCATCGAAAAAAATACAATATTTAATACAATTCAGGTAACAATAGAGCACATGTCCCGTCCGGTATGAAAGGGTTAAAGTGCTTGTCTACTACGATTTTTTCAATCTTGTATTTTATAGTACGATCAATTTTTGTTTACTATCAATCGATTGAAACTATCGATACAAATTCTGTTAGTTACTTCAATAAATTCGAATGATACGGAATGCCTATTTATGGAGAAATTGATTTTATGGACAATTTGTAAAACCTCAGAAACAATTTTTCCACGTGTTCTTGGAAGCCTTGTTAATATTTGATATTAAAGGAAGCCTTTTGTTCTACTTTGCCTGAACTCTTCAAATACTACAAATAACAGATTGTTACATAACCTCAACATTGCTATACAATAAATTATTGTGATCGAAAATACATGATAACGATGCCTCGGCCTAGGAAATCGTTCATGCTTTGAATAATCAGACAACCAAGTGACTACTAACTTAACTTTTGTTCTTATTATTCCATATCTGAAAAACAAGGCAACAGTCCACAAGAACACATGCAAACTTAGTCCAAATTTAAATTTAATGTTATGGTCTTTAATTGTTAATAATCTTTAATGGATATACGATTTTGCATACGGACTTAGAGCAAACAAACTAACAGCACATGAAATTTGTATCATTCATCCGCATTTTAAAGACTTCCACAAATCCTTCTAAACATATAAAATTTTCTAATTTCCAACTATGATGTTCAGTAAATATCGTTATTTGTCATAAGTTATCGTATTTGTCATAAGTCTTTTAGTAGTATTCGAGGAAGTAATTAGGAATAAAAAAATAATCCCAGTGCTTTTTTTGTATTTGTTTACGCTGCCTCTAACCTCTCCAAAGTGTACGATCCCGGCGAAGATGCAAGTGAACGCAACGAGAATAATAAGTAACGAGGACTTGTGAGAGAGAAGGTCGTAACTACGACGCTGTATGAGTTTCCATGTGCTCATTGTACTAAATATCAAACGCGATGCGACTGTCATTGCTGCGTGAATATCACTTGTGGTATTATTCACAAAAAAGAAAAAGAAACATCACCGATCATTTTGTACACGATCGTACATCGCGATCATCGCGACGAACTTCGAGTCTTTTTTTTGTCGTAGTCGCGTTCTTTTCTGGCGCATGGGAATTTTGTGCTGACACAATTACACTGTACCGTGAAAAATGGCGGGGAGGAGACCGAACTCCGAAAAGCCTTGAAAAAGAAGTGGCTACGAAACCGCGTATGAACAAGGACGGCGCCACTATTGTTACGTCCTCGTGAAGTGAGCCGCAGCTCGATGAACTTAACCGCCGACTTATCAAACATAGAGCTCTATCATGTACCAAACAATTGTTAGTCGTTTTTTAGTAATTGTTAGTCGATTTCTATCATTTGTTAGGCAGTTATTCTTATTCAATCGTCGATAAACTATTCGGGCCCGTTGCATGATGCAAGTCGCGTGAAGTTTGCAGCTTGGCTATGATGGCCGTAGTCGAGATAGTCCATCTACTCCTCGAGTAGATGGACTATCTTATCTTACTCGATTGTTAGTTGTTTGCTAGCGATTGTTGGGTGATTTTTATCGTTTGTTAGATCGTAATTCTTATTCAATCGTTGAAAAACTTTTCGACCCGTAGCACGCTGCAAGCCGCGTAACTGGCAGAACATGGCCTCGAGGTTTGTAAGCGACCTCCGTAAAGTTGGCCATAAAAATTGTCAATAGACGAGACGTCGTCCGGATGCACGTGTATCATGAACTTTGGCTCTTAGAAGGGCCGTTTATTTCTTGAGGTTATAAATTTGGAAGGAGCATCTTCACCAAGTAATGTTACCATCGCTAGTAAGACTGTTTAATTTTTGTATGCATTCATAACACTTTCACTGCTTTTTACTTGACGCGCTAACGCTGCTTTGAGATTAGCGCCGATAACTTGTATATTAATTCCCAGATAACCACGTCCGGCTCGCGTAGCGCTCTGGTGAAGTACGTCGTACCGGTACTGTACCCTCCACGTACGTGCGTACAGTACCGGTACAATACCACGGCGTACTCCACGGCGTACCGCTCCCGTGGAGCCACTGTGTATGCATATGGAGGGTATTCTACTGTCACGGTGCTAGACCGTAGCACCGTATGCATATGGAGGGTATTCTACTGTCACGGTCTAGCACCGTGACAGTAGAATACCCTCCATATGCATACCGTGTTGAGCTCACGGCGAATCGTACGCGAGCAGTGCAGCGTACTGCACGGCGTACCTCCACCGTACCGGTACTGTACTAGTACGGTATCATCAGAATACTAATATAGTATCGTTACAATACTGGAACAGTACCTCTGCTTTACGTACCATAGTATCGTACCATAGCTGTATTTATACCGTACGCTTGAAATGTTAGTCCAATGCGGTTAGCATACTAGCGTCGTACTAGCGGTATTATACCGTACCAGTATAATATCGACGCAGTACCTTTAACATAGTACCACCGCGCCCTCATTGTACCTATACAGTACGCCCAATACATTTTGTTTTTGTATTTTTTTCTTGCTGTTTTCACAATAAAGGGTACACACAATTATATTTTATTTGCGAAGTTTCTATTACATTTTTTTACACAATACATTCATGTACATGTACATTTTTTACAAACTACAATCATTTGTAGATATAATTATTTTTCTTAAGATATAGATATAGATATAATTATTGCCCCCCCCCTCTCCTAGTTCGCCGATCTCAATAGTAGATTCCGACGGACCTCTGAAATGACTCATCAGAAGTTCCCGAAATTTGGGCCGACAATGTAAAATTGATAGACAAACGGCTGTCTTCATCCCAAACTACTCAAAATGAAAAAAAAAAAAAAAATACCGTTTGCATAACCACGCGACGTCGCAAAACATATGTTTTAGGACATCAAGGATTTGATTCTGTCACATATATTAGGAGATCCGTGGGAATCTACAATTAATAGATATTCGTTTGCGATTCACAGAAAATAACGTCCTACATTTGTCACATTTAATTCCGGCGAATGTCGGGAACAGCGCACATTTCGAAATTTTCGGTGGGTGGATAGTGGAATATCGCTTTCATGGTAATCACGGTTGCACAATAGGCCGTCTCTACTTAGATCACTTTCTTAACAGAGAATTGGTGAAAAAGCTAATAATACATGTCGAGTATCGATTACAATTAATAATTTGTGCAAATTTTATCTCGGAATAGGCTGTAAGGTTGCGGAACGTATGCAGAAAGATACAAGGCGAGAACTGCAGCAAGAGAATTCGCTCAAGTACCGAGTCTAGATTTTGACGATACGTGCGCCCCCGTCGCGCGACCGATACGTCTGATATCGTTGTTGGCCGCTCAGCACGGGATAAAGATTCATCACTTCGACAAATCATGCTTTGCACGCCCGTACCAAACACATTGACATAAAACATTTCATGCGAAAGGCTAAACCAAGGCGTTATTATTCAAATGTTGTATCACCATTAATGAATGTTCTTTGACACAAGAAACATACATCTGATTATTTTCTCGCGTTTTCGTTCCGGCGTACAACATAACGGAACGGTTCTGCCTTCGCGATAACGCGCAGTCGCGGCGCGTCCTTTCAAAGAACTCCTGAAGATTTGTAAACTCCACCCGAAGAATTCCTGGATAATTGAACCTGAAAAAAATGTATACAATGATAAAGAAATCCTCCTCTGCTTCGCCTAGTGTACACTGTCGTTCTACGAATTCGTGAAATTCGTTACGACACTTGAACACCACGTTAACTATCACCGGCACAACACTCTGTCACCAGCGTCACACCACGCTTTAATTTTTTGGAACAAAAACTATATAAAACACTTTCAAATCACAGACAAATTATGTCGATTTGAATTCCCTCCATCTAACGTTTAATTACACTCGCGAAATTTTTTTTTCCTTAGGAAAAGTACAATTTAGTTCGAACAAAGAAACTCGCGTATTGCGTGTTTCGCGTCAATGCTCACGATGGCGGGTTTCTATCAGCTCCGTCATTGAAATTGGCGGGATTCAGTCGACCTCGTGTCATGCCGCTCGCCGTAGTGTACTAAGCATAACACGCGTAATAAGCGACCAATGGCAGCTCCGCTGTCCTCTGTACCCCAGCACTGATTGGAGAATTCCCTTCGATCATGCGAGATATGTGTGCAGACAAAAAGAGCCGTCATATATGTATTTAGAAGGCACATTCGAAGGAATTATTTATTTTTAACCATTTATTCTCTGAAAATTGCATCCTCATTCTTCAAAACATGTTTTTAACGTCGAACTATACAAATACGCCGTACGGGTACCGTACGGGTATGTCGTACGATTCGAAAAATTTGTACACGAGGGGTACGCCTTACCGCCCGCGTACCGGTACCGTACCAGTACGCCGTGGAGTGCCCTAGGGAAATGGTACGCTAGGCTATCTGGGAAAACGCGGCTTTCTCGGTCCCTCACGAACAACATCGATATCGCCCCCTCTACGAACGTGCCCTAGGGTAAATCGCGTGCTTGAGTATTATTTTATATCGATTAAAATATTCACTCTCAAACGATTCTGAATGTTGAAACATAGGATAGTGAAATACAATTTTCTTGATTGTAGGTATTTATTATAATTGAACAGAGTTTCGGCTTAGCCTAGGCTCAGGATCAGAATAATCCACCAAATGCGTTGCGCGTCCTTTTTATAAGTTTACCCCCTACTCTAAATCGAGCAACGGGTCGCCGCTTGGTAACGCTCATCGCGTTAGATTGACAAGTCAATCGTGACGAGCTAGTCAATTGACTTTGTCCTTGTTGTGGCTACCGTGGCGTACTTGGTTGTCATGGCTATGGCTTTGGCTCAGGCTGTAGCTGTGGCTTTGGCTGCACCAAGACGACACGGCATGGCATGGCTTTGGCATGGCTGGCAATCAGGTGACCGTTACAATGTATACAGAAAATAGATCATCCACGTTCATTTTTCCGGAATGGGGGCCAACTTTAGATATGGGGGCCAACTCCACGATATGGGCGCCAACTTCACGCGGGAAATCAAAATTGTTTTAACGGAAAAAATATTAACTCTCAAACAAATTTTCTTATCTCTCAAACTCTTCCACATTATTTTTTATCATTTATGCTATATTTTACAAGCTTTTATTTAGTTTCACCTGTCCCGGTGTCTGTCTGTCGATCTGTAATAAAATCTTGTAAGTTAAATTTGATCCACTTCTCGGTTTCCAATTGAGCGGAAATTTTGCATGCATGTATAAATCGGATGACAGTGAAATATTATTATGAAAAAGAGCTGATCTCATGATATAGCTGGAAGGTGGCCATAGGAACTACGTAATTAAACTACGCAACCCCATCGAGTTTGGGCTCGTTTGATTCGTCTTGACGAGTATATTGGTTAGCGTGCAACTAATATGCCAACAAATTTGTGAAATAAAAATATTAAAAAGTTAAAAATAAATTAACTCGCATAAGAAATATGACACTTTATAAGTTCATTGTAACCTTTAACGATAATTAACCTTCTTCTTCACGATAAAATAATTCCAAATCGTACATAATTATATATTTTAACACTAAAACTTTACACCTTAATTATTAAATCTTCCTGTTTTTACCACAGTCCCAATTTTATAAATAAAAGCGTGTTACATTGTGATAGCAAGAGGAAAAAGAAGGCACTAAATGTTCTTAATTATACCATCAAAATGTAACACGCTTTTTTTTAAAAAATTGCGACTGTGATAAAAACGGGAAGATTTAATAATTAAGGCATAAAGTTTTAGAGTTAAAAATATATAATTATGTACGATATGGAATTATTTTGTCGTAGACGAAGAAGGTTAATTATCGTTAAAGGTTACAATGAACTTATAAAGGATTATATTTCTTATTAGAGTTATTTTATTTGAAACTTTTGAATTCCTTCTATTAACAAATAATACAAGATTTTTTTTTATGGGTTTTTTTTCTTTAATTTTTTAGATACTTTTGTCATGTTTTTCTATTCTCAGCCTGCGAATGATGAGCAGAGTGCGCCCCATGCGTGACATGCCCCTGCGGCCGCTTGCGTTTTTGGAAATATTCTTATATTTCACAAAATATGATCTGTCAAACGATTTTATCGAACTCTCAAATTCTCTCAAAAGATTTTCCAACGATTTTTAAAAAAATCCGCAAAGGTCTTTTTAGAAAAATCTGGAGACTACCTTCGTGCAAAAATTTAAATTGTCTTTTTCCGCAAAAACTATTAACTCTGAAACGATTTGTCTTTTCTCTCAAACTATCTCAAACGATTAACATTCATTAACATTATTTATGATCATGTCGGGGGACCAACTTCACGGAGGTCCGAGACCGGGTTTGCCCATCTACTCCGCAATTTCAGCAAAATCATGGTTCTTCTTATCCTACTCAATTGTTATTCATTTGTTAGCGTTTGTTAGTCTTTTTTATCCTTTGTTAGACCTTAATTGTCATTTAATCGTTGAAAAACTTTTCGCCCTACGGGGCGAAAAGCAAACCCCGTCACGACCCGCGTGGTCATCTTGTCAACTTCACTGCGGCTACCTTTGACATGAAATTGGTTTTTTATATTATTCAATAAATTAAGTCTAACAAGCAGTAACAATCATTTTGGTATATGATAGGGTTCGATGTTTAATAAGTTGGCGGCTAAATTTATTGAGCTCATCCAGCTTCCATGCCCCGTCGCTGTCGGCGATTCAGCCATCTAGTGTACCGCAATATAACTATACACGTATATATAATAATATGCACATATACCAGTGCTGTTAACCGGTCAGTCGGCAGTTCATACTGTTAAAATCTTATTTCTGTTGAATAAAAGAACAACGTAATGACATCCAGCAAGTCTTCCGCCTCTTTGTTCACTTATTTTTCACAAAATCCACACGACGTGGTTGTAACCCCTCACACGGATGACAATGTAACCCCTCACACGGGGTACGAAGAAAATGAAACTGGCATGGATAGGTTAAAACAAGTGTTTATGCTAGAGTAAGTATCCGACAAAAACGAAGAATATTTACGAGTCATAAAAGAAAATCACAAAAAACAGTATTCTCTTGTAGTCTAAACGACAAAATTGTTTCACAAGAGGCAACGGAATGTCTGAAAATTCCCACTTTTAATCTACGCTAACACCTGAACGATTTTAATAGTAGCCGAGGCAGATTTACAGATACTGAATAATATTGCAATTGATAGAGTCTCAAACAGAGCTTATTACCTCTATTTGGGACTAGAATTGTTATCGTGATGATCCGTAATAAAACTATTTTCTACTCTCTGCCAAAATGTATAAGGAAACATATCGTTGGAAAGTTACGAATTTCCTAATTCCATCATGCTTAAGATCGTTATTTAGCTCAACAAATCTATCTTTACTTTTGACTCTTCCTCGAACGAAAGTTTAGCTTTTATCGTCTTCACTGAAAAATACATAACCTGCGGATACTTGTGTTCCGAAGAAATCTATTGCATTGAGTATTCAATATTGATCTTGATCAATGCATTTTGAAAACCAAAAACAGAACAGATATTTATTTTCTTTTTAAAACTCAACATGTATCGTATGATAATTCTGCATTGAGGCGAAGTGTCACACCAATCAAGTGACTAAGAGAAATAACCGACGTACAGGACCCAAAATATTTCCAAACTGGTTGATTCTCGAAGTGAAAGTAACGATACTCGTCATGCTGTTCAACCGTGAAAACTACCATTTCCTTTTTTGTTTAAAATATGATCCATTTAGGAGAGCATTTAGCAGTAGGAATTGTATGGACCGGACTAGTAAAATGTTGTCCTTAAGGTTACTGAACAGATATTGAACAACTGCCGATTCTTGAAAACTTGATACATTACAGTATAATTTCTTCTTTGTATCATAATACATACATTGTTCCACTAAATCATTTGGTATTATAAATATATGAATTTAACGCGTTCACTTATAGGAAAACGGCTTCTGCGAATGTCTTGTGAATGAAAGAGAATAAAACAAGATTGATGTAAATTTTGGAAAACATTGTATCATCAGTAATCAAGATCAAGCAGCTGATTAGACTGAGGTTGAAAGAAATGGTGTGCATTGTTCCATTTTGCTGGTCAATTTATGAAATACTGACCGGTTGGTGATTGGGCGGTCTCGGTGCGGCCCGGGCGATCACTGAAGTTAGGCAGCTTTGAGAGAGGCTGATACTTGGTGCGATTGACCGCTGAGCCATGCACTGGCTGGTGCATCGACCCGTGAACAGAAGACCATTTTTTCTGAGATTTTGGTGTACATACTTCAATAGGAAGTATGTACATGAAAGACTCCGGCAAAGATAAGGTCGTCCGAACTGGCAAAGGTTATCCACAGTTTCCCCGTGCCCTCGGCAAATTTGGTACAGTCTAGCTAAGTCGGACATGGACGCAACGTAGGTACGTTAGCTTAACGAGAGTGTGGGTAGAAAAGCAAGGAGAATTTGGAACTCGAAGAGAAAAGAAAGGAGATATGTAAAAACCTGCAAGAGTGTACATGGAATAAAGGAACTCTCACATTTTTAAAAATAAAATACTGAAAGACTTATGTTAGTGTTGAATTAATAAACTTGTGAGTAATTACTAATAATCATACGATCGAAATGTATGAATTAAATTGAAAGTTTAAATGGTCAATAGCATCCAATTTGACCTCAATTTGAAAGTGGCCTATAAACATCTATAACTGTTGATTTATTATTAAACTAGGAATTTGCAAGTCCTAAATATGTATGACATGGTTTAAGCTTCCGAAATCCACGATTCGGACATTCTGGATTAAGTTTTTATTCACGCAGTAAATGATTACATCAATGGCCGACATAGAGCTATTCCGAGGTTGTACTATTACACATTATACATGTTCATTCGGATCTCTAGATTGAATGTAAATTCTGTTGATGATTTCTCAATCTCGTTGCAACACAATCTAACATTTCAGAGCTGTTTATTATCATTTTGTAGCTAATTTATTAAACTCCTTGAAGTCATTTTGTTATTGATTGGATAACTATATTAAGTTACTATTATATCGTAAATAATATACCGATGCCGGTAGATAGGCGGTCGAAGTGCCCCTTCGACGGTCATTGATGCGAAGGTGAAGCCGTAACTTTGGCCCTGACTCGAGTCAGTAGGGTAAAGCCGTCGCGAAAGCTCGCCAGCAATTATCTACCTCTCAATGACATTGGGCCTCGGCTCTGAAGGGCTTCGACGGGCCTCGAGTGTGAGTACGTACATGGACATTCGTACACGCGGAACAATTTGGACATGGGAGGCGCAACGGAAATTGCCAGAACTAATTTCCACACGGCGTACAAGATTTTCGCGTAATCGTAAACAAATACCTACAATTTGTACTTCCCGGATTTCCTGAAATATTAGATGGAATCGAATAATTGAAGTCTGAAAATATGTGTTTTGAATAATACTAGCGGCTCTTTTTCACTCTAAGCCGTGACATTAACCACACTTCATATTTTATATCATTTCCATTATGGTTGTATCGCCATCTCACATGATAATACAATCTACGTATTTTCCGATCCAAAATATTTGATAATGAAGAAATAGTTGATGAGAAGAGCCCGTCCATCAAGTCCATTAGTTTAACATTCTTTCCTCAAATGTTATTGGATTTTGAAGAGCTGTTCAGGAAATCCATGGGACTGAAAAATCCCGCCCGAAAACTCTGCCTGGCTCATCGACCAGTCAGCGGGAGACCGATTTTCCTGAGATTTTGGTGTACATTAACCATTAGTCTGTATACCAATAAATCAGAAGAATACAAGGCCGTCTATACCGGTATGGGTTTTCCACATTTTCCCCTTACCCTCGGCAAATGCCATATATTGTAGCTTAGCTGTGGTCGCAACATAAGAGGTTCGATTCGTCAAAGTGGCGGTATACATAGAAAAATGAAGGAAAAAGGAAAGAAAGGGCGAATTCTAAAAACCCGCAAGCGAGCGTATGAAATAAAACGATGGTAGCAGTATATTATGAATAATATTTACTGTCATATACAATAACAATTAATTTTCACAGAACAAGCTGTTAATTACATCAACTTTTCTTGACAGCAAACAGGGATACCCAAGCCCCGAGATCAGTATGTTATCGCAGTTTACCTTCCTGAGTACCCTCGGTGGTTTCGTCTTTGGGGGAATAATGGAATCGAGACTGACTTTCCTGAACTTCATTAAAAATAATGATGCCACGAAGTTTCTAAGTCATCTAGATGCAAAACAGAAACTCCAACGTGTAATGTTTCTTTCTTTTATGAAGGGTGGCGCCAAATTAGGCTGGCGCGTTGGAGCATTTTCGTTCCTGTATACGTGAGTAACCTTCGTTTGTTTTTACATGATTAAAATAAGTGAATTATTATTTCTTGCAAATACACAAGACGAATTCTTTTACTTACTCGTTTACGGCGTACAAACGGCGTTTCTTAACCCTTTGTAGCCCAAGATCATACAATTTTTAATTACTTTGAAATATGATAGGTTTAAACAAATAAAAAAACACATATTTCTCAAGAATTCAAAAATATTTATTATTTTTTATTTATTTGGCATTTTAAGGGAGTGTAACATTACTGCAACATTGAGTGAAACTAAAAGAAAAAATGTGCTTTGCTAACAATATATGAACAAAATCATTCACTATAGGTTTCGAGGAAAGAACTACAATTTAAATTTGAACTTGCTAAAACTACTAGTTCCGCCATCTATGATTTGTATTTGGTATTAAAATGTTCGGTGTGGTATGTTACAATGCAGTGACATTCATTTGAATGATCTAAAATGTTTAGTATACATTTTAGCGGGATTGTTGAGGTTTGTTACAGAAATGTCACACGAGTCTATAAAGGGTTAAATATGTATTCTGAACCTGTGCCAAAGCATACAAGCTTCCATCATTGTATCAATTAACAAAAACGCTACGTGCATGCCCCCTTGAGGTGAAACTGCACCTGTAGCGAAACTTCGACACAGCCCCGTGTCCAGTCAGTAGGGTAAAACCGGCACGAGCTTCCGCTGTCTACCACTCAACAGTACGGTCGTTCGATCTCGAATGAAATGACTGCGATCGCAAAATGTGTGTTTAGAATATGGCTACGCGACTCTTCTCCCCTTCAGGTCGTGAGATTAGCCAAACTTTTTATATTACATCATTTCCATCACGACTCTCGCATAGTAATACAATTAACTTTTTTTTCTCGATTCAAAATTTTTTATGAGGAAAGAACTATTCGTCCATGCATTTGGCGTTGTCTGGTCAAGTTTTATTCGATTACGAAGAGACGTTGAGGAAATCCATAAGAATGAAAAATCCCGACTCGCCCGGTATGGCCAATCGCGATTTTTCATTCGCACGGCTCCCCTAAGTGGCTCTTCAGAATCGAATAAAAGTTGACAACAGTGTGTCTAATTAATGCACGAATCTATCTCTTCTCATCAAACGTTTTGAATCGACACTAAAGAAAGTAAATTGTATTACCATACAAAAGCCGTGATGGAAATGATGTCAAATAAAATGTTGGTTAATGTCATGACTTCGAGGGGAGAAGACTCGCGAAGCCATATTCAAAACACTCATTTTGGCACCTCAAACATTTGATTCCAACCCAGATTTCAGAAAATCCCTACGAATTACAAATTATAGGTATTTGTTTACGATTTCCCGAAAATCTTGTATGCCATGTGAGGAAATTAGTTCCCTCAAATTTTGTTGCGGTTCTCATCTCTGAATTGATCCATGTCTACGTATGTACTTATACGTACACATGGATCAATTCAGAGATGAGAACCGCAACTAAATTTAAGGGAACTAATTTCCTCACATGGCATGGAAGATTTTCAGAATGTAGCGGTAGATAGCGGAATCTGGCGTCTGTTTTGCGAAAACTTGCTGAGGCAATAACACTTGATCTTGATCATACAAGAAAAAGCGCTGAAAAGAAAAACCGTAAGTAGTAAATTACAACGCGCTGAGATAGCAAGGGAATGCTGTTATTACAGATCCCTGCTGACTGCTTCAGCCGTATATCGGGGCAGAGAAACTCTGTTAGGATATGTCGGTTCGGGAGCTCTGACTGGTGCTTTGGTTAAAATGAACATGGGACCTAAGGGAATGTTAGCCGGATCCATCTTGGGAGGTTTTCTAGGAACAATCGGCGGAGCACTGTCCCTGGCGGCACTAAATGTCAGTGGACTTTCGATGACGGATATCAAAAATTTGTCGAAGAAGATGGCAGATGCACGACAAGAGTTAGTATATTTGGATGACCAAATATATTGAAATTTTGAAAATCTACGTTTAGCATTGAAGGTCTGGATCGGTTTTTTTACAGTGCTATAAAGGAGTCTTGCAAAGAACAAATGAAGGAGGAACTATTAAATATAACAGAGATGAACGAGTCTCAAGAGTAATTCAGGAACGTGAAAATTAGTAATAATTACAATAATACGGAAGGACCTTACTGAGAAATTCTATGGGAATGAAGTACTCGAGATTGTTACTTCGCTGTCGTTGTATCAAGGTTCGATGGCTAGAAAGTACATTTATATAATTATAATGTAAACTTCTGTATTAAAATAAATATTTAATTATTGTGAAATTTAAATAACGCATTATTATTCTCATAATAAAAAAATGAATTGTTTTAAAAAATACAGCAAAAGATAACTTAATCTCGTTGTTTCTAAAATGTGTTTTTAACACTAGTTCGTTGCATTTTTTAAGGGACACCACTGTGACGGTTTAAAAAAATCGATTTTTTGAAAACCATAAAAAAAAATCTAAGTTACTTTCAAGATTAAGATGCCGCAGGACCCAGGTCGAAAAAATAATTATTTTCGTAGATATTGAATATTTTGTGGAGCAGTGCAGCGCTCCAGGACGCTCGGGGTTCCGTGCAGTTGGACGCCTCAGGGTCGCCGTGTATTCCCACCTTTCCCAGTTATTCTTTTGGCTCTCTTCACAAAAACCGGCTATTGTTATAAATATAATTTCGAAAAATAGCACTAGGTGGCGATAATTGCAAAATTTCCATGGTAGATATGGGAATAGTGCCATAGCGTCTGTTTGCGGATAAAAGCGACGCTATTCGTGTCTAATCGCTCCGAATCGTTTCGTTTGTGAATATCAAACGCTCCGAATAATTCTTTTCACATTGAAATGAAGAATAAGAAAGTGTACGCGGGGAGAAAGGGAACAAAACGGAGCTATGTAACGAGGAATCGGACGAAAATTTCGAATCGAAAATTTTTGAACCGTTATAGCTCCGAAAACAGTTCTGCAGAGCATGTGAGCACGTTGGCGAAAAAGTCAATATCATCGGACGATTTAGAGGTCGGTTTTACTACCGATTTCAGTTATCGTATAGTACATCTTTTCACTGCATTGAACATTAGACCCACGTTAGTAAAATGCAAAGTGTGTGGTCGCGACATAAAATTCATTGAACAAAATTTGGGCGGACTCGGGTTCAAAATCGAGGTCGATTGCGGCCATTGAGAAAAAGATCTGATCGATTCAGAGCAGAGAATTTCGTTGGAAAATGGGGTGACGGGCGGAATGATCGTTTCAGGCGTCGGATCGTGGCCCCCAAGTCCCAGTCCAGAAGCAAACAAAATCGTCGATATTGCATCTGATATCGTGGTATTAGTGTTCAATGATGGCCTGAGAAGTCTCATGAAAGTTCTGGAGACGTTAGGGATAACCATCGGCCCAAATTCTTTCAACTTTTGCGTTGAGTGAGAGTTCCAGATGGCCAGCCATTTGAAAATGAAATTTTTGGTAAGGCTCTGGTTCATTTATATTAGTGTATTTATCAAGCAGTGGTTAGCGTAGTGGGAAGAACTCGAGTTCTTAATACGAAAGTTCCGGGTGCGATTCCCGTGTGGTAGTTTTTTTTCTGGCTTTTCCACAATTTTCATAATATACACCCCGCAGTTAAGCGAAATGATGAATAATTTATTTTATTTATTCATTTATGCACAAAAGATATAGCTTCCGTACGTAATTTTGGAAAGTTTCTAGATTTATTCAAACAGGAATACTCCGATTTATTTTGACTTCGGTGTCGCTCTCCTTAGCGGTACGCGAACAATAGTTTCTCGGCGCAAAAAGATCTGTTCATAACCATCTGCGTAGGGGACAACGATAGTTACAAAGCTCATACGTTTATTAGCCAAGTAACTTGAATTTTTCGAGCACACTGTGCGCATCTTGCGAAAATCATCGACATTTTTGTGAAAAAAAAATGCCGGCATATATCGTGGAAAAATCGAAACCGTCACGAAACGCTTACAGCGAAGAGTCGATCCAACGACTGAAGACGGTGGTAGATTATAGCTTACATCGTTTAACAAAAGAAGATCTAATCCTATCAGAAAGATCCGATGTTATAACCAAAGCACACATTCCAATGGGATACAAAATATGCGAGAAAGTAGTTAAATTTTCATCGTAGTCTACATTTTTATGCGACAAAACGTTGATTAGTTTCGGAGTAATCAGCAAAGCAGAAGAATATCAAGGAGTAGAGGATGCCAGCGAATTATTCAGTGATGAGTACGAATCCGGTGAAAAAAAATGAAAGAGTATCCAGATTTCGTTCCACTCGACTTCACAAAATAATGTTGGTCAATCTTGCCAAAGCTGATCCATAGTGGAATTTATAGTCTGCAAAAAATGGAGCATCTTGCTTGAGGCATGCGCGAGACTTGAAAATTTGTGAAGAGGATATTTAAAAATGGTGGAACTAATGAGGATAAATTCAATACAATTGATATATGGACATATGATTGCTACATAAAAGCGCTGTGTTGTAACCAGCAAAGTACAACAACGAAACTTAAAATAATGGGCACTTGCCAGTCAATTTCCACACTTGGAATTCAAAGCCTCCGAAACGGGGGTCAAAGAGTTTAAACGCAGTCATTTTTCAGAGGAAAATGTGGATCGTCGATATTGTCAGCTTGAAGGAATTGTAAAGGTATTATGGATTTGATAGTTTTGTCACAGAACAAAAAGCATACTTCTAGATTAGAAAGCCAACAAATATGGTCGTTTTTTAAACCAAATATAGGGCGGGTAGGGAGGGTTCAATTTACAATCATTTATCTGTCAAAATATATAGAAATATCAATATCTTTTAAAACAGACACTAATAAAAAAAACATTTTTTAGAGTGCTTCGAATTAGAAAGAAAAAGACGATAAAAAACTTCATATTTTCCAGTGAACCTAAGTAGTGTCGGTGAAATCCACTAAGCCAATAACTTGAAAGTATGGTCATTCAAGTAGAAAACTCGACCACTTAGAGTCCTAAACAACGCTACAAGCATGTCAAATTCATAGCTTTAAAAAAGAAATTGTATTCCAAAAAGATATGAAATCTGGGTGATAAACTATAGAAAAGTGAAAAAACGCTATGTAATAAAAAGTGTGCTTGCAAGCATCATTCCACGTACAAAAGAAGTGATAACTTTTTGAAAAAAAGCCGAGGAAGTGTAGCTAGAACTGTATCCCCTTTTTTATACGTTGCATGATGTTTTCAAGTCAACTTTTTATTACTTGGCTATTTTTTACTTTTTTTTTAAAGAGTTTTACCGTAATTGTAAACGCGAAGACCATAATTGGTTACACCTTTATACTATATGTGCGTTATATTGTAGTACCAAGGGCATTGTAAATGTGGTAATAACCATCTTGGAGGGTGATGTTACGTCAGCCAAGAGAGCTCAGATGTTCAGCAAAGTTTCGGTCAAGCATTCCATAGTGCCGATCTCTTTGCTGTCATTCGCAACGAATGACCTCCTCATTCGAGTAGCGAAGAGGAAAGTGCTAATCGCTCTTTCACTAAAAAAGTATATCGCTATCTAGGTACCTTACAAAATATGGAAATTTCAAATCGGTAATCCAACGTACAGTTTCCCGCTCTTGTCTTTTTTATATTGGTTATACAAAAACAGCATCGACTCTTTTTAAAAAATGCTGTTTTCGAATTCTCCAATGAAAGACGCCTAAGTATTTTTACAACCTTAGAACGTTCCGAATCGATTTTATGTTATAGATTGAATTGTTTGGTCGAGACGGAGCTGAGAGAACACTCCGGCTATTGGGTGACGTGCATCGAACCAGCCTGAAAAACGCTCACAAAGAACATCCCTCAAATTCCTTGTAAGCGTTTGTTGATACCCTTCAATTTTGTTGAAATATGGATATGTTATGGAGCACCAACAAGTAAGCGATACGTATCTTATTATCGGCGAAAAAGCCGTTTTAAGGGATAAAACCACTACTCGAAGAAAGATATATCCAGGGATAATATAGCAGTTTCACCAACAAGGACTCCACTCATCTTAATGAAACAAAGAAACAAATTCTTCTAATTCGAAGCGATGAAAAATCCACTATAGTGTAATTGTAAAAACAATCAAAGCGTGAAACAACGCTATATTTGCGTTTTTTTACACCAAACGTCGAAATATTGCATGGAAAAGACGAAATGGAATATATTTTAAAGAAGGAAAAAAAATAAAGTTTGCGTATTTTTGCGCAATCGCCGATCCGCAAGGTTAAAGGGTAAACCACTTCTTAGATGAATTAAATCGGCAAGGTCGTAATCTTTCCTTCTCTGAAGAGTAAATACTCCCTCGAAATTCCATTCGATTTGCAGTTTTAGTAAAGTTTCAACCGGTATACTTCGGAATTGTTATGAAACCCATCGGTAATGTGAATGATGTATTCTTGTGTATACATGTACTAGGTGCGCAACTAAGATTCTGAGTTTTTTTTAATCAATAAAAATAAAAAATGTCAAGATAAATACAAACAATGCTTCATTCGAAGTATTGTCCCTCGCTAGCTATACATCTTTGCCTTCTATTCGGGAAAACATAAATTCGCGTCTTTGGAATGAAACCATTTGTCCAACCAATTTTTTACTACACTGTAATTGGCCAAGTGTAACTCACCCAAGGCATGCGCCATCGACCGGAACAAGTGATAGTCTGAAGGGGCCACGTCTAGCGAATACAGCTGGTGCGGTAGCAGATCCCATTTCAGATTTTTTACTGTCCTGGACAATGGAACTGCGATGGCACGGAGCGTTTTTGTGTTGCAATATCATACATTCGGGTCTCGAAAAATCCGTGGTTCAGATTGATAAGCTGTGGTCGGTAGCGATGACCATTGACGGTAGCGGTAGCGATGACCAGTTACGCCCGGTTTCAGTAGTCCGTAGTACACGATTCCTTTCTGGTCCCAACAAACGCAGAGCATTGTTCCTAGTCTCAAAATTGCCACTTCAGAGCCACTTGAATGCTTCAAACGTGGTTTTTGACGGTATATGTTCACCTTAGGCCTCCTGACGTAACCGACGTGCTTCAGCTGCACTTTTCTTAGGTTGTAGCAGAAAAGTAATGCTTCCTGCAAATACTGTTTATTTGGCACAAACTTCGACATTTTCAAAATTAAAAAAAGATTTTTGTGTTGCGATATTTGTTTATATTACAACTGAGTATTTTTCAAAGAAATAAATCGATCGAGTCTGAGACTTGTATGCCGACTACATTTGCCGCTGGCGCCATCCACGGTAAAACCCGGGAACTTAGTTGCACACCTTATATATAAGGGTATTCGATTTGGGAAGAGTTATATAGTCAGCTTGGTAAGAGGGAAGGGGCAGGGGTGAAGCTACTGTTTAATCAATTTCGGCATTGTTAATTAGACTTTGAGTAGTATTCAACTCTCCAAATGTAGAGAGTAGAATTTTAATAATGTTGATTGGGTTTACTCTCATGCTTTGTAAAAATAGTTTTAACACACGTAAAACACTGATCGGTGTTTGTTTTGATGTGGACTAGACGAAGACGAAAGACTACCATCTTATAAAGCAAGCCACAGAACTATGATAATCTTAAAGTGCTATGCAGTACGTAATGAGATATAGATTCAGCGAGGAAAGATGCAATTAGATAGGATGTTGTGGCGTATTTACGATATTCTGGTTAATGGCTTTAATTAGCAGGTTTTTCCGACAAAGCGTGAGATATACGTTAATGAGTAGATGGTTTGCTATTTATATTTCACGTTGTATAAGTTGGGTTATACTCGATGGCGCTAGAAAGATGAGATTTCGTACTAGACAAACATTTGCGGCAGTCTTGTGATTGGTTGACTCAGATTTGCTTGATCGCGCGTCAACAATAGACACCAGCAAAGAGAAAATACGCCATATTTTACAGTTTTTCTTTGATAAAGGCGAAAACGCCTTTACAGGTAGGTACGTTATAGAAAATTTCGAAAAAATTACAGACACAATTGAAATTGACTGTCATCTTAGTAGTCGAAGCGCCATGCAGGAGCTAGAGAGATCGACCATAAAATAGTTTTGAACCATACCCACAAAGCTAAATTCAAAAAGAAACTCGATCTTTGGGTGCCACACCAATTAACACAAAAAACATGATTGATTAATCGAATTTCCATCTACGAAGCTTCGGAGAAACAGAATAAAATCGACAAAACTCTAAATTCAGAACTTTACTATCAACAAATGGACCGATTGAACCTAGCAATTGATCAGAAACGGCCGGAACTGGCCAACAGCAGAGGAGTTGTGTTCTATAAGGTTGTCAAATATCTCCATTCCGCCTTTTTGTCTTTTGAATTTCGCGGCTATGTACAAAGCGCTACAGAGCTCGTATCTGGCAATACTATACATCATTTGAAAGGTCTTGACATAAC
>JAPYZI010003160.1:0-19061 GCA_030523105.1 Ophioninae sp. A BG-2022a | reverse complement strand
AAAAAAAAAAAAACAAAACAAAATAAAACAAAAAGAAACGTTAATTTCGCCGTCTCGCCCCCCTCCCCGAAACCTTCAATATTCCGTGGAAACCGTTTTTCCGTTCGACTTAATTTTCCTGATTTATAATCGAGGTCCGAAATAAAAATGGGACAGCTTGTATATGGGTGTGGAGAGTTAGGGTGACTGGAAACTGCTCGAGCACACCTCTGCAAAATTACGAGGGTACAACTCTTCCGGCGCCAGGCGATGGTGTGGGTTGCGAGCGGGCCGAACTAGTGGGACGGAAAGTGTCCCAGCATGCACCGCCCACGAATAATGAGACGGGGAAAAAAATCCTGATGTATGGATACTCGGAATGGTCTGGCCAGATACCGGAACAACGGACTAAATATGAATCGCAACGTAATTATTACACGTAAAACATCCCACTGAATTCATAGAGGCGAATTCGAAACGACATCATTTCGGAGGATAATCCGATATAAGTAACTCGACGATAACTTGTTCATTGGCTTCGAATTAAAATATTCTTTGACGCATCAAAAGCTATCAATACGGAAACGAGAACTGGCGCTTTCAACGCGGTATGGTCGTTGGCAAAAATGATCAATGGGTGTTCGTTCAATGTCTCCCTGGAGAAGAACTTCCGTAGTCTATTTGTTGATCGGTCTACCCCGTTTTCACGATTTATTTGTTTATTTGTAACAGTTTGGAATGAACTATCAATATTGGGCGACAAATGATGCTGTTCGGCGTGGTATGGTCGTTGGCCAAAACTATCAATCTCTTTATTCAATGACTTCTTAGCTAAGATTTATTTCGTACTCAACTGGCACGTTTCTGTGATTTATTTGTTTATTTATTACAAATTTGAACCGTGAACATCGGACGAGAAGCGGTGCTTTCAGCGTGGTATGGTCGTTGGCTAAAACAATCAATATCTTCTATCCCGTGTCTCTCGGGAAAGAAACTTTTGCACCGAATTTGGTCGTTGATGATACCCCATGGTCGTGATTTATTTTGGGCTATGCAATTAAAATGGTCCATACCGTAACTGCGTGTGTATATGTAAGTGTACGCTTGTTTATAAGCGACTACGGAGAGCGTACAGTGAAGAGATGCTTTTGTCAATTTCCCGGGAGTTTATTTCTCATGCTGGTTCGTTTCGTGTCTGCACGTCCATGTATGTGCTTTAAACTAAACGTCATCTCGTGGCGTAGTGCAATTCAGTTGAATCCAGCCTCAATACCCACACCGGTTTAATTGCCTCTCCCTCCGAGTGTACAGAGAACGTCGAGAAAAGGCATCTTTTTTTTTTTTCGTTTGGTTTACGTCCGTACGATCTCGTAAAACGCAGAAAAAAAAGATAGCGCGTCAAAAAGGTGTCCTCCGCTGATTCTCGCGGCTGTGGCATGTGTGTTCGCCGGGCATTTTTTTCTGTGCAGATATATAGAAAAAATTGCGTTTGAAAAATTCAATTACGCGAAATATCGTGTTCCGCGAACGTTTTAAATTCTCGGGAAAAACAAAAACAAACGAGATTTTGTGGTTTTACGTCAGCCCGATTTTTGGGAGAGACTCTTTCGGCTTTGTTATTGATACTAAACACGTTTTTTTTTCTTTTTCATAACTCTGTTCATAACGCTGAAATGAACTTTTTAATTGCGTATACTTTTTTTGTCGTTGGTGAAGGAGAGAAAGTGAGCACATTGGTGAAACGATGATAAGTAGGGTACTAACGCGACGCTCGATTAAAGAATAGCTCGGGAAAAGGGTTATATTCAGTTTTATTGTTCCTCGGACTTCTGGTTCGCTTAAAAACGATTTCCTCCTGGTTACCGCGTAGATACGAATGAGTTTCCTGGTTAAAGCGAGATCGTTGGCGTTTCTTCTCGAGAAAAGTCTTTAATTACGGCACTTTAACCAAGCCCTTGGAAACCTCTTTACCGAGAGAATTCCTGGAGAACGTTCAACGATTTTCAGACATCTCGTTGCCGCGGTGAGATCAGTTGATAAAAGCTCCTCGCATTGACCTTTACGGAGAAGCTCACCGAGACATATAGACGAGAAACTGTTGAATGCGACTGCGGCCAGGGAACGGCTTAGTGTCACCCGAGGTCCGCTCTTCAAATAAGTTTTGGTCAGCTGAAAGATGACGGTGGATTCTCCACCGTCAGCTTGATAACTCGGCCAGGTGTGTTTGAATAGGAAAGCCCCGCTTGTCTCAAACATTAAATCGTCACATTGAATGGAAACCCGAAGAAGATCCGTGCTGGGTTGCTATCGGGTTTGAAGACGCAGTTACGTTCAACAGCTCCTGCAGTCGTTGGCAGTTCTCATCGAAGATGGAAACAGTTTGGCTTGATTGTTCACTTGGCTTTTATATAGAGATCTACTGATCGATTGAAATTACAGTTTCTTGTGATTAATTTTTCCGACCAGCTGAGATTTCTTATCAGCCTAGTTTGGGGGTTGCTTATTTCGTAATTTTTGAAAAACAAGAAAACCGTTCCATCATCAAAAAAATCGAATCACTAATTTTTGAACATTTCGAGAATTTTCATTTTTCGATTTATAGTATAAAAGGAATTTAAGTTAAAAAAAAAAGAATAAATAGTATTACGATTTGAAAATGCGCTTCATTTTATGACAAAACGTTATTAACGACCGCTGACGTAAGAAACACAAAACATGATGGTATTCACGTTTAAAAAGAGAAAGAAAACAACGCGGTACGTCGCTTTAAAAAAATCAATTTTGTCCGAATCAAGTTGTACAAAACTATTCCGCGATACATATTTTTCCGCGTAAACAGTTTCGGATGAGAGATAATAGCTGGCCGTTGAAGCTACTGAAATTCACCTTGTGCTAGCGATTCATAGCGATACCGTTTGAAACTTCATGGGCACTAAATCGAGCGTATCCGGTGTACGACGGTGGGGGTTCGCAGTGACGGCGTTGTCGTTCGACTGGAAATATCAATGACGTTTTGGCCCCAGGGTATTAGAACGATAGACGTTGAGGGGTGAAAAGAGAATGACCAAACATCAGGGAAATTGATACGCACACGAGGAAAAGATATTCACCCCAACGGGAATGTGGTTGGTGTTAAAAAATAAAAATAAAAACGAAAAAGGTCTTTCAGTCATCGCTTGAGGGAGGCGAAACCAAAAAAAAAAAAAAGAAAAAATTCGCTTCTCGCGCACTAACGGCAAGTGAGGAGATTCGAGGAGATTTAATACCAGATAGGATTGAGAGAGAACGGGATGGAGGGTAAACATCCTCGGTCCGCAAGTCTCGGCGAACAGTGCCATCTGGTGCACCCACCTACCCTTGCTCTCTCATCGTTAACTACGCTAGACCCTACAGCGACAAGAAGTTACGTGTGACGGTTCGGTCCGAGAGTAGCCTGGAGAATTTGTATTTTGTCACCTACGGGCCGCGAGACGCGTATGCATAGTTAATAACCCGAGTAACCCACCCGAGGCTCTTCCCCAATGTGTGAACGTTAAGCTTTTCAATTTTTACATCGCACCGTGCAGCCACTTTATTTCCGTACTGTTTTTCCGATGGGGTACAGAGAAGGGTACTTCTTATTGGGTATGGTAAAAGAAATTCATGATTTTTCCAATAAATACGGCTTTAGTTATCTCTATTTCTCGTTGGGTAAGTTCGATTGGGTTATACCAGATGGCGTTACAAAGATGACGTTTCGTACTAAACAGACTTTTACGAGAACTTTGTGATTGGTTGACTCCAGGTAGTAATGGATTTCTTTTTACCACACGTAATATTTGTCAACGTTTTACAAAAATAAACGCTAAAGCTCGACCGTTTTCTTATCTACGAAACCGAGCCTGAAAATTCGAAAAATATATCTTTAATGAATTGGACTGATTAGGCGAGTTTAAGGAGGTTTTGGATAGAAACAAAAAATAACAAAGGCAAAGTAATGCGTTGATGCATGCATGTTCGTTCTGTGCCCAGTTAGGGCTTCAAAAACGTTCCGGGTTTAATCCCAAAGCTCGACTACCCTCTCCACTACCCTGCTCGTTCACGACTCAAACAAATGCCTTTAAGGTTAAGAAAAGGGCAATGGAAAGGGATCGTGAAATAATGAAAACAAAATATTTTATTTTACACGGGAAGAACCCCAATCCTTGGATCGGGGAGCTTCGGATAAACGGCCTTTATTTTGAAACATCTACACTTAATTTTAAGACGGGTGTGAAACGCGCTGAGAGGGTTTTTTCCTCGTTTGCAGGAAGGTTCTCGCGGCGACCGGAAAGAAGGGGGCAAGCGAGGACGCAAGCCCGGAAGGAAAGCATCCGACAAGGCGGACATGAGGGCTAAGCTCGGTGAGTGAAAGAATAACGAAAATCAAAAATGGAAATGGAAAAAGTGGAACGGTACGAGATTTGAAAACGTTTCAATTTGCAATCACACTCGGGCGTGTTCAGATCTGAAACTCGTGGGATCGGATATGACGTATTGAAAAATTGGTGTTTTTCTCTGTTCTTGTTTTATTTTTTCAATTTTTGGTATTTCCTTGGTTCAACTGAATTGCCTCTTTTATTTTTCAAATTTTCATTTAGCGATCCAAAACGGACTTACGAATTTTGATTTTCGATAATAATGGAAATAATAAATTGAAATTAAAGAAAAAAAACAGCATTCGTTGTATCTCAGCGCGGCAACTCCCAAATGCACGATTTTTTACGTAAGATAATTTGGAATCCTCGCAGAATTGCAATTTTCCTTTCAATCAGCGTTCAAAGCTAATTTTGCATTACAAAAAAAAATCAGTAGTGAACTAATCATCTGAATTTCGTAAAGCGTCGACTCTCTACATTTTTTCTGATGTTCATTCCTCATCTTTCTCCTCTGGATAATTGTATCTCTTTTCATTCCCGTCTACGTTTGCCGATTTCTGCAAACTTGAGTTCGCAAATGTTACCGATGAATATTTATGGCGAGATTTTACTGGCAAGTCTCGCTGTTCGACCGACCAGGTTTTTGAATTCATTTTCCAACCGCAGTGATCTTTTCGTGCTCTTTTCATATCTTTCCCTCTGTCACTGAGATTCCATTGGTGAAGGGCCGCCAGGGGGAGGGGGAGGTTGCATTTGCAATTCCGCGCATCGTTTTGTGTACAGGCGAGATACGAGGGCAACAGAGATACGAAGGTTACGTCTGCAACGCGAGAGACACTGCAGAAGTAACCCCCATTGAAAATGAATAGAGAACGGAGCATCGGAATCCTGGAAGGTTAACATTTTTTGGTCCACGGGAATATTAAGAGCGTTGGAGTTTCGCTTGCGTGGAACGATTTGAAGGCCGTGAAAAGTAACGCGAAAGAAACCTCTGCAATTAGCTTCTCGCGATTAAAATTTACTCGTAATTCTCCGAATTACCAGTAAATATTTGCGAACGAGATGAATTTTTGAAAGTTTCAAAAATTAAACACGTAAAACAGAAAAATATTGAATTTTTAGGTTCAACGTTTCACAAGCAACCGACTGAACCAGAATATTCATAGTACGTGTAAAAATAACAGAATGGCGGTGAAAGAAAAGGAAGAAAAAAACACTGCACATTTTTAAACTATTTTTTGCAAAAAAAATAGTAATCATCGAATTTTCCTAATAATTCTAGTTCTGTCGGTTGCTATAGATGTGCAGAATATGTGATTAAAAATTCGTAACGATCGTTTCAGCCCCGGAAATTTTAGGCGCCAAGCGGTGTAAAAAAGTCGTTTAGGGTAACGGTACCAATGCTCGGACGGTTAAGACTTGTTGAAGTTGAAGAATTTATTATTCATTTAAGGATCAGTTTTAAATACAGTTATCGGAACTACCATCAAGCTCGTCAATTTCACTTTCCGGAACGCATACATTAAACGCTGATCAGTTGAATATTTTTAATAATATATATTAAAATGTTGAATAATAGCAAATTGTATCAGTTTTCGGACACCAATAACTGTTTGTCCTTGTGTTCGAACACTTTCGTGTCCCAATTTTTGAACATGTTATTATTGTTATTTATTGTTATTACTATTATTGTTTTCCTCATTATTATTATTATTTATTAATATCGTTACTTATCATGTCTATTGTTAATATAGCGAAACATTCCAACTAATGTCCGAACAGTGAGACTCGTCCGAGCATTGGTACCGTTGCCTTAGAGATAAACGCGTTTAAACGTTTTTTGTAAAGAAACAAAATCACGCACAAAATTAAATAACGCTTAATCAGTGATACCTCCACCATTTTAAAAGAATATTTTTCGACATGACTATTTTTAAAAACATGTATAAACAAATTGTTTTCTTTGTTCAAGTTTCAAAGTAGAATACTGCTTTAACCTAACGACTCAACAAAGCGAGCGATTAATCTAATTTGTTATTTTTCTTCGATACTTTTTTGAAGAACGGAGCCGGCAAAGCGCGAGAGAGTGTCGCGCTCGTAAGAAGCTTCGATACCAGTATTTGGAGGAGCTGGTTGCTGATCGAGAGAAAGCCGTTCTCGCATTGCGGAAGGAGCTCGAAATGGTGAGTCCGAGAAATCAAAATAACGAAAATTCATTGCTTATCCTCGTCTGACCATTTCCACGTTCCCGAGTCCTCGGTCTCGTAGATGAAACCACGATATTCTTGTATTCACTTCGGGTTTACTCGAGGGCTTGACCTTGACTTTCAAACCCTGAAATTTGACGTTTTCGATATTTTCTCCGAAATTGGCTTTCGATTTCACTCCGTAAATATCCAAGTTCCAACCGGATATTCGCGGCTCGACAAAGATTCGAGAATCTCAATGGAAAAGAAAAAAGTTCGACGAATGAAAAGGAAGGAAAAATGGAATGTTCGATAACGAAACGCGAGAAGAGAGAAAAAAAGAAATCCAAGAGAATCCAGAGAAGAAGAAAAATCCATCACTGATCCCTTGAAAATCCGGAAGCACTTGAGTATACATCCTATCCTTATCGCTTTTTGCCTTTATCCATAGTTACGTGTATTTTCCTCTCGCCACTGTTCGCGTAAACAGGACGAATAAAATATTTTTTATTTTTTTTCGCTCTATTGCTTAGTATCGATCGTGGGGTATGGAATTGGACAACGGTCGTGTGCCTGAGGGTATTCAAGCAATGCTGGAGGAGCTCGGTACGTTGAAAGTGGAGAAGAACAACAACTGACCAACGAGGACGCGCGAAAGAGAATTCACGAAGAGAAAACGAATGAAGAAAAAAACTGAGAAAAAAGAGGGGGGAAAAAAGTGCGTTTGAATCATTAAGGACGCGCGTGAACGAGACCACGAAAACGCTGTTACGTTTGTGTCTCCGTGTGTGCGCGCGCGCGTTTGTGGATCATACGCAACGATCGTGGCAATACTCTATCCGGAAATATTGAATTTAGATTTTACATCGACATCGAGTTTTATTTTTTTTAATTCTCAATAGTATTCGCTTCGTTTTTTAACGCAGTTTTATTTCCGTTTCACTTCCCGTGCGTAATTGAGTTTTCCTACGAGCAAAAAAAAAAAAAAAAACAAGGAACAATCTAGATCTCGATTGCTTTTTACTCGATGTTTCATTATTTTTATTAACTTTTTCATCGTTCGGCATTTTTTTATTTTTATTTTTTTTACATCTTCGTATCGTCCACGATGTGAATGCTCTTTTAATCGGAGCGAGGAAACTGAGATAAAAAAACAAAAACGGAAAAATATTCGGAGAAGTTTCAACCCTCGGGAACGAAAGACTCGAAGAAAATATAATAAGTGTACCTGATACTTCCGCGTCCAACGACGCGGGGGAAAACGCGAGAGCCAATGACCGACGATAACGTTTATCTTTCCTTAAAAAAAAAAAAAACAAACAAACAAACTCTCCGACAAACGTTTAATTATTTTTTCATCGAACGTAAAGTAACGAGCCTATGTATATCTTACACGATAAAAAGTCGTTTCGTTCAAGCGACTGTACAAGTCTGTTGATCAGTCTTCGAAGAGAATCCGGGTGTACGATTTTTATCGTAGTTACCGTTCGAACGTAATGTCAGCTCTACGATCGTGTAATATACCAATATGTTTAAGGAATGAAAAAAAATGTATAGTTTAATATATCATTATATAATTTAGTTATAAAAATCGTAATAACGGTAAGGATAAATCTGTGGAGACTCGTTGCAACAATAAAACGCTCTATCGTAAATCGAGCCGGCTGATGCCTGGAATTTGAAAAAGGCCTTTTTTATGGTGATCAAAAATGTTGTTGAAGTACTTTTCAATATCTCGACCTTTTCAATACCACGAAAAATCAGTCCGAGTGAGCCCCATTATTAGATAAAATAATTTTTATGCTTGAAAGGTTGAAGGTCTTGGAGACCCATAAACGTCCCCATAAAAGCTCATCATCAACAACAATGATTTCACAAGCTTCGTACAATTTTCTAGGATTTCATTTAGGATTTTCTGTCCTGGATGTTTTTCGCTAACTGAGACATACGTTGTCTCAGCTTTAATATAAAAAATTTGTCAGATCGGGACAGCGCATCCGGTGCGAAAGTCTCAACGATGATTTTTCGAAATTCGTCGAGCTAATTTTTGTTCCCAAATCGCGAAGTTTGGGAACGAATTAAAAAATCGTCGGAATCGTCGAGAGGAGGTCGACGCTTGTACGATGATTTTTCGAAATTCGTCGAGCCAATTTTTTTGTTCGCACGTGGGCACGAATCAACGCGATCCAAACGTTGAAAAATTGAAAAAGAAGACTCTTTCCCAAAAAAATCAAAAGAGTCGATCTTAAAAACGAATATCCGGTGTTTTTCTTTTTTTCTTTTTTTTTTATTCATTCCCAAAACGCGCAGTTTGGTCGGAATCGTCGGGAGACCGCCCGCGCGTGTACAATAGGGATAAAAGGGTTAAACAACATCGTGGGTGTAATTTAGTGTAAATATAGAGAGAGAGAGAGAGACGTATATAAACGTGATATGAGACTCTCGCCAGCAGGGAAACGCCGACGGCGTTGACGCAGCTCACCGTTAAAGCTTTGACCCCGCTCACAATTGCGCTCCCTTTCACAAAGTCTTGTCTCCAGTACCGTGAGATCTTGCACATCCACGTTCCTTCTCTCGTCCGAGCTCTCGTGAGATAACGACTAGCTGCTTTGACTGCTGCCGCTGCGCCGCGTATTCCCTTTTTGTTTACACGGTACAAGCCAGTGAACTGCGTGTCCGTTGCACGCGAGGCATGCAACTTGCACATTGTTCATGAAACCCCCTCTTCCTCCTCCGCGGCCTCCCCCCCACGTCGCACTCTCTGCCGTCGAGACAAGACAATTATTTTCGTCGGAATGCTTTTTTGTTACGAAGCAGACGGTTGGTTGGTTGGTTGACTGGTTGGTTGGGTGAACAATTCATAAACCTCGATCCCCCTTGACGGGAATAGTAAAAAATTTCCTCAAATTTAATGACACATCCGGTTGAGGGATTTATGCTTTGGACGATTGAAGAAAATGATTGTTTTTTTGGATTTTTCAAAATTTTATTGGGGATAATGATATTGATGAGGTTTTGTTAGACTCGATAAATACAGTTTTGAAATATGTTTTTTTAATCTATCAAGGATTTTTAATTTATGAAGTACTTTTGATTCATGAAGTATTTTTTATTCATTAAGTACTTTGAATTTATGTAGTATTTTTTATTTACTTATGAACTACAATATTTTATCATATATTTCGTGCACTTTTAACCTACCAAAACACCATTTTCATACCCCCGGTCGATTAGTTGGTGAGTTCGCCCCGCCGTTGAAATTTAATAAGTGGGGTATCTATAACAGAGTCATTTGGAATTTTTAGGCTCCAAATGTCACTAGGAACCGGCTGAACTCGAATTTTTTTACGTACATGCAAAAATAACAAAATAGCGACGAAAGGAAGAAATAATAATGGATGTTTGATTTATTGATTTTTATTTAAAGAAAACAGGGGAAGTTAAAATGTTCTTTTTTTTTTTCAAAAGTTAATTTTCTTTCGAAAAATGTAAAAGTGAAATCGGTTTCTTCAATGCATCAAAGCAGAATCTTGCGTCGACGAGTTTTTCAAACGCCTGAATTCTAAAGACCATTTTTAGGGTCTTCATGCATCACTCGTTAAATCTCTAGGCTCGAATTTGAGAATGGTCGGCCAACTTGGAACAGTTGGATGTTGGGCGAGCTTGAAATATAGGGTGTAAGCGGATTTGCCTGGTGGATTTTTCGTAGAGTAAGGAGGAGAATTTTTATCGGTGGATAAACGGTTTTAAGGGATGAAGAAAGTCCTTGGTGCCCTTTATCTCTTGAAGGATATCAAGGGCTCTGATTTTGATATTTTAACAAGGTCAAGGTATTCAGCGGAGAGAAGTCGGGGAGGAATAGAAAATTCTCGTAATGCTGGATAATCAGATATTCACTTACGTGAGAAAAAGAATTTTGGAAAACTTGATTTTTTTATTTTTTTAGCTTTTTGCTCGATTCACTTGAATGCAAACACTTTGGATACAATTTTTCGAATATTTATACTTTTTCTGGGTAGTTCAAGAGCTATACTATATTCTACTAATTTTCGATGATTTTTTTTTTCAATTCCGATTCTTTGGAAAATTAATGGTGAATTTTTTTTCAACAGATAAAAATACTCCGAATTGGATTCATAGAAAAATATTATTAATATTTATTTTTCAAACGATAATATTTTTTTTTCACTTCATCGTTGATAACGTCTTTTTCCTTTGGATTTCGAATGCCATTTTACTATCATTCTCTTCGTTATCGTTTTTTATTTAAAAACGCCGTTTGTTTCGCAATTTTTTGATGATTTTTTTATTTTCTCTAGAATTTCAAAGTTTATCGGTTATTTTAAATTGCAGTTTTGAGAAAACTATTTGATATATTCTGGGAAAAATATTCGAGATGTTCGGATGAATCCAACTTTATTTCCTAAAGCTAGCGAATTATTTCTTTAAACCAGACATTGAGTATTTTCCACTTGAATAAAAACTGCGTTATAAGAGGTCGAAATTTTGCGATTCTGACGAATCCGCGAAGTGGCTAAAAAAAAACAAATAACTGTTTTCGACGTTTAATTGATTTTAAGGTTGAACGCGATGGGAAATTTGTTACTGGATACGAATATCATCGACTTTTTTTCTAAAACATCATAAAATCCGATTTTTATAAAAAATTCGCAAAATACGACTTTTCGCAAAATTAAAAAAATTCGAAAAAAAAAAAAACAGTTTTCTACATTCAATTGATTTTGAGGTTGAACGCGATGGGAAATTTTTTACTAGTTTCGAATATCATCGAGTTTTGTTTAAAAACATCATAAAAAAGTTTTTTTTCGTAAAAAAATCACAAAATACCTTTTTCTTGTAAAAATCTCATCAAAAGTAGGCTGCTAAAGGGTGGAAAAACATTCACTACTTTTACTGGAAAGTTTACTCAGGCTGAATTAGTTTTTTTTTTGTGCTGGCGTGGATCTTTTAACGAGAACGATTTCTCTCCCATTCCCTTTCTCTTTGATCGAGCTCAAACATATTTTTGCATTAGGAATCAGGTTGCTGGATGATCCATTCGATCCAAATGAGGAAAGTTGGGAAAATGGAATGAATGAACGTTAACATCCCTACCTTTTAATACCATCCAACATTTTCCTATTAACGCTCAAATTTATAGGTCTGAAGGGGTGAAAACGTTTTCGTAAACTCTCTCTTCCTCTCTCTCTCCCTCGCTTTCTGTCCTGCGCTCGGAACAAAAGCAGCTATTCATGCTGAGCGCACGAAGTACGTGAATAAAAATTGCACGAGGTACACGTGTGAGGGGGAAAGACATTAGAGCAAAAGTTGGCCCGTTCAAGTAATAAGTAAGGGGTAATAAAAACATGACGTATCTCGTTTCCGTGCGATGAATGGTCCGTCTTGAAAATGGGATATTCTTTCCAATCTGGCGTAGGATGATTGAACATTACCATACCAGAAACCCGCGATAAATCTTCTGCAATCTCCATTCTTCGAAGGAGTATCCATTGTTTTTTTTTTTTAATTTTTTTTCCACCAAAAACAATCCGTACAACTGATACATTTGCGATTTTATTTTTTTTTACAAATATAAGATTTATTTTCGTGGTTGTTTCATGGTTGAAACAAAACGATAGGTTCGAATAAATAAGGATTGAGGATTCCGAGGGATAGTCTAGTAAAAAGTATAAATATTGGTGAAAGACGTAAAGAGTTTTTTTTTTTTAATTTCCATCAATTCTCAATTATTTTTGTTTTTTCATTTGTCTTTTTTTTTAATATAGTAATTCAGTCTCTCATGCTCGATCATATATATCCCTGAATTAGCCGTATAGCGTGTCTCTTTCGGATATCTCGAAGAAAAGTAAAAAAAAAAAACAATACGAAAAATAACAAGAAGAATTCGAATCTTATTGACGTTTTATACACGCATCACGGAAATTCGGTATAATGATTTTTGTTTTATTTCTCTCGGTTCGTTTGACACGCGCACGCACAGACACACACACACACACACACACACGTAACATCGTTCGTCGTGATAAACTTCGTTACGTCTATCGTCACGTTTGAACAATATTCCTCGTTTTTTTTTTTAATATAAACTTTTTTTTTTTTCTTTTGGTCATCGCTTTACAATAAGTTCGTTAGTGCTTAACGATTTTTCGATATCGCAATCCTCACAGTCATTTACTGGTTTAATGTAAAACTTGTTTTTTTATTGTTTTTTTTTTGTTTTTGTTTTTGACACACACACACACACTTTTCGCTGTCAATGTAGGCGCACTTGGTCGATGATAATTCGAGTCTCGCACCGCAATTTGATAACGCCGATTATCTCGTCCGTCCACGGTAATTATATATAGACGCGTACAAAAATGAAGGAATAAAATATGCACCAACCAAGAGTGAAGATAAAAGTGCCAAAGGGCGAAAGTATCAGTCCGTTTCACTCTGAAGAATATCTCTAGGGAGTGGCGAATCGTTTTATGTTGTAACGGCAGTAATCCCGGCCCATAATGTCCTCCGTAGGTATCTCCTCTTCCAGTGGCTCCATTTCCTCGGCTGCCATTCGATCTCTTACCTGGAACATTCCGACGAACAGAAATACCGAGTCATACGATCGACTCCGATTAGTTGTATTTTTGTACAGTTGAACACTTGAATTTTTTAAAGCCTCGGGATTTGTAGTTTTTTAAAGCCTCGGGATTTTTTATACAATCAATTTTGCTGAATTTTGAATTTCTTTTGATTTTATTTTATTTCTCGAATTTTTGAATCTTTGGATTTCTTAAATTTCTCGAATTTTGGAATTTCTTCAATTTTTGGATTTTATGAAGTTTCGAATCTTTTGAATTTCTTAATTTTCTTGGTTGTTTAAATATCCTGGATTTTTGAAGTTACTCTGTTTTTTAATTTTCGTCAGTTTTTCAATTATCTGAATGTCTTATTTTCCTGATTTTTTGAATTGTCAGAATTATTGAATTATTAATTATCCTGAACAAAATAACTTGGGCACTTGAATGTTTTGATTTGTTTCTTTTTTTTTAATCCGCGGGTCTTTTTCACATCGTCAATAAATTTCTTGAATTTTGAAATTCTGATATTATTTTATTTTCTGAACTTTCGAGTCTTGGAATTTTTTATAGTTCTCGAATTTTGGAATTTCTTCAATATTTGTATTTCACGAAGTTTCGAACCTTTTGAATCTTTGAGTATCCTTGATTGTTTAAATATCCTAGATTTTTAAATTCACTCTGTTGTTTAATGTCGTCAGTTTTACAATTATCTGAATTATTTATTTTCCTGATTTTTTAAATAGCTTGAATTTTTGAATATTCTGGTTTTTCGGATTGGAAGAATGATCGAATTATTAATTATCCCGAATAAAATAATCTTACGAATATTTTGTTTTTTTTTTTTAAATCATTGTAATTCAACATGTAAGAATCACAAGTAGCCTTGTAGAACGAAAGTTTGAGAAGTTGGCATAATCGGAAAAAAAAGCCAACGAGATGGAACTTCGTTTGATTGAAAGAATGATTCCGGCGAGAGAAAATAATTGCATTTTCTGACGCGTTGAAAACTTGGCTCGTTTCGCGAGAATCTTCTTTCCGCTTCGCGTTGATTTTTTTTTGCACGAATAAAAGGTGGTATGATTATAATTATAATGGTGGGACTCGTGTGAATCGATAGGACGGTGTGGCACGGAAGGGGGGGGGGGGGGGGGGGAAGGCTGTCGCGCCCCGTCTTTAGATTCATCGACTTTAATGGGATGGATCGTGGACGGTTTCGTTAATGAGATACTTTTTTTTTAAGAGTCCCCGCCCTTTTTTTCCCTTGCTCTCATCCTGCGAAGCATCCGGACGCACAGGGCATGGGGAGTCCATTGAAAAAATACGGAATCACCTCTATCATTTACTCGTCGTTAACGATGTAGAATAATAATTTGAAAAAATCCGGGCGTTGACAAATTGAAATCGTGAAATGGGCCAACGAAAAGGCTGCGGGGAGAGCTTGAGATGCAAATGTTTAAAGAAGCGAGAAAATGAACTTGTCACAATGAGTAGATTTTTTTTTACCAGTCGGAAGTTATATAGACAAGCGTATTACGAAATTTTCTCAAATTAATCTTATTGAATTTTGATAATTTAGTGAAATCAATTTTATTAAATTTCCATTATTTAGTTATAACTATTTTAATGAATTTACAGAATTGAGTAAAAATTATTTTATAAAATTTCCATAATTTAGTAAAAACAAGTTTATTCAGTTATTTTATTAGTAAAATCATATTTACCAAATTTAGTGCCTATATTATCTAAAAAAATTACCAAGTAGCTTGTTATAACTGTTGATTATAAAATTTATATAACTATCTTGGTTTATTTTACCAAAGTACTTTTGAAAATGCAGTATTTTTTGTATTAAGAAAACGAGTACTTTCTTTATTTTAAAAAATGTAGTAATCTATGTAGCAAATCTTGCTGAATTAATTTTTACTAGAATTAACGTAACACATTTCTGAAAAAAGTTTGAAAATTTGCTAAATATCTTACTAAATAAACTAAGTATCTCATTTATTAATACATTTATCGAATAAATTGTTAAAAATCTTAATACTAAAAATGACTAAATAAATTACTAAAATCTACTAAAGAGAACGTCCTTTAAAAAAAATGATTAAGTAAACGACTAAATAATTAAATTCTCTTACGTTAGTAATAAACAAAAAGTAAAAAGCGTTTGATTGAATATCGGCGATTCATTGAAAGTCGTATCACCAAAGTGATTCCATTTGTTGTTAAGAAAAAGGTACCTCAAAGAGTTCCGGGATCAAACAAGTTCTTTGATATTGCTAAACGATAATGTCGTCATCGGGAAACGGGATTTAGCTCCGTTTATGTAAAACGTTGTAGCGCTTCGAGTGTTCAATCTGCGAAGAACATTTTTTCACCTTCGACACTGGATTTTCACGAGCAGCTGGTGCTAACTCGCGATTTCGCTCGGTGAAATTGGCAAACTTCCAAGAGTGGAAAAATCACGCGAAAGGTGCAGGCTACCTCTGACCCAGCCGCGTTAATCTTTGGTCGCTCCCGGGTCCCTTTGCCTATCCACTTTCGAGAGCCAACCTGCTTCTTTTCTCTTGATGTTTTCCGCCTGGCAAATTTTTCCTTATTCGCTTCGATCAGCCTTCCTTCACGTTCCGATCCGTCAATTCGGTTACATGATCGGTATGGGAGCGTTAAATCGGTTATCGGTTTCGTTACTCGTGCCCAACCACCGCGCGTGCACATGATTTCCGTTCAGACAGTTCTTGATGGCAAAGACTACAACTACGTACCTGCTGCTCCAATATCATCCATCTTTTTCTTACATGAATAAATATTTATACTGAATCGAGTTTGGAAGGTTTTAATGATAAATTATATGATTCAAACAATTGGGTTCTTCCGGTATCTTGTAATGGACTTGTACCATCATTATTTCATATTTAATTTGATGAAAAATAAATATATTAGGCGTAGCAAAAAGAAATCCATTATTTTCCTCAACCAATCACAAAACTCTCGCAAAAGTTTGTTTGGTACGAAATCTCATTTTCCCAACGTTGTATGGTGTAACCCGATCGAACTTGTACAACTGAAGCCATCTATTGGCGAAATAATAGATTACTTTTTACTACACATTATGAGAACGAATAAATACATAATTATTCGTTTTTTTTCGTAGACTTTCAAATAGGACGACCCGAAGAAAATTCTGGTCGTCTATCTTTAAAGTAGCCTTTTTTCATCGAAAGTTTCGTGCACCAAAGATCAGAAGAATAGGGAAAACCATAAAAGACGATGTAATCAGGCACGGGTTTTTCACCGTATTCCTGGGCGTTTAAATGCAATACAGTGATTGAAACCCTAGATGCGGTGGAATTTAGGTTAAGTCAGTGAATTTAGATTAATCGGATGATGAGAATTTAATTTTTAATTTAATAAGTTTCATTTATTAAATGTATTTTTATTTAAATTAATCTAATTTATTTAAATTTAAATTAATTTAAATTGAATTAAATGTACATTTAAATTAATTCAATTTAAATTTAACAACATTGGAGGAAAGGTAATAAATACAAGCTAACTTAAGAAGGAGCCCACCTGTTCGACGTTCTTGAAGACCCGTATGAGATTGAGTCCAGCCAGTTTGCGAATGTCCCTTTCGGACCAGCCTCGGGCGAGAAGTTCAGCGAACAACGTTGGATACTTGCTGACATCCTCGAGGCCGGCAGGTGTTCTGAAAATGACAAGTACTGCTGTAGCTTTCTGGGATAACAGTTTTCCGCGTATGATAATAATTCAAAATCGGCCCAGGCAATTTCGTCTGTCCGAAAAAAATGAGAAAAAATTTGTTAAAAGTAAAAACGATCGACGAACGTGTGTATGATTCCGAAAAGTCATTTGGAACGAGACGGACCATCAAGGTTGCACGGTGATCAGATGTGACCGGAAATGACGCAGGCAAGTATACATTTGGGTCAAACGCGCGATAGCGCAAAGTGACGTGGTTGTCACCTTCGACATTATTACTATCTCATAGCAGTTTGATCGGAAAACCCTCGTGGTGGTTCCTCATCGTCCGCCAACTTTCGATTGGTTCTCTTCGGTGTCGCTTGGTCTCCCTTGTCGCCTTCCACTCGCTTCATCGTTCGTGTCATCGTTTCTCTCTCAACCAACGAGCTTTTACAAGCCTATCGAGTGTACGGAAACCGCGCTCTCGAAATGAGGCAACGTGGGCAAGTGCGACCAGTCAAACTGGCGACAGACATATATATATATATATCTTTCTCTTCCTGGCTGGTGAGTGCCGCATGGTAAAATAGGGAAAGAGAGTGAAAGCGCCAATTGGACACCAGCCAGGAGTCAAAGATGTACGGGGAACGGACGGTCCGTTTGAATTGGATTGCACACCGAGAAGAACTTTTTTCAGACTCGCTGTACAACGTCCTGTGAGGCAAAGAAGCATATTCGTGTTACGTTTGGGTTTAACCTTGTTTGGGTCCGGATCTGTTTGTCTTTGCGTTTGTTTGAGTGTCCATACGTTTGAATTTGAGTTTCTTCGAATCGGATCGCACATTGAGTTCTCTTCGGGCAAGAGTCCATTTGCCACCGATACTTTTGCGAACGCGTTACAGTAGAATCTCGATTATCCGAATTTTTCGGTTATTCGAACTCCTCGGCGCCTTTCCCGATCTCAACGATGATTCTCTTCGCTTCGAATTATTTTAATAATATGAGGTGTAGTAAAAAGAAATCCATTATCTTCTGAGGTCAAACAATTAGAAACTGAGTCAACCGATCACAAAACTGTCACAAAAGGTTTGATTAGCACCCTGATTGATTGATTGTTATTATGATTGTTTTAGCTTCGAAATATTTTGATAATATTAGGCGTAGTAAAAAGAAATCCATTATCTTCTGAAATCAACCAATCACAAAACTTTCGCAACGGTTCGTTCAGTACTGTGATTGAGTAATTGCTGTTTTGATTGTTTTAGCTTCGTAATATTTTGATAACATTGGGTGTAGTAAAAAGAAATCAATTATTTTCTGGAGTCAACCAATCGCGAACTGAATCAACCAATCGCAATAACTGTCGTAAAAGTTCGTTTAGTACGAAATCTCATCTTTTCAATGCTATCTAGTGTAACCCGATCGGACTTCTACAACGCAAAGTACAGATGAGTGAAGCCATCTATTGGAAAAAACATGGATTTCTTTTTACTACATCTCACGCACGGTACAGCTAGTGGTATTTTGACGTTACACTGGACGAGATCAGCGCGGTCCATCAAGCCCTTGCCGCGAATGAACTTTTCGGGAAACGTCTCTTTAACGTTCATTCTCAGATGAGGCTCGATCAGAAATTCCCATAAAAAGGCTGTTTCTCTCTGGCTTCGACGATCCAATATCCATGAAAATAGTGGAAAATGTTGGGGGCTTTTTTTTTTGCGTGGAAAATCCGATCGAACGCTGGGGATGGAAGCGAGAGGGCATTCGAGAAGCTGGAACAACCCGGTCTGAAAGTAACGATATCTCAACTTACCCGATATCTTTCGACGAAAATATAAGTATGCAAGGGGAGGGGGGGGGGGAAACGAAGTGGAAGAGGCCGGAAGGGAGCCGGTTGAAGGCACTATGCAGAACCAGTGAAATTTAATCTAGACGCCGTGGGCTTGTAGATTAGTTTCCAGGAGTCGCGAAAGCTTCCACGCATACATACGGAAATATTACGAGACGGGAGAGATCATATTTGGTGATGCTTTACCTTCCTTTTTTGGTTGCTGCAAGGCACTAACGTCGCGGACGCTTTTCCCGTTCGCTCTTCTCGCTTTTGCGATCCCCTAGCATAATTTCTACCTGCCCCTTTTCTTGTTTTCTTCTTTTCTCTACATTTTCATTTTTCTTTCGTTTTATCACTTTTTCCATCTTTTTTTTTTATCTCG
>JAPYZI010003159.1:0-19063 GCA_030523105.1 Ophioninae sp. A BG-2022a | reverse complement strand
TTGTATTTGTATTCAATATTTTTCTTATTAAAAAAAAGATTTTTGAATTTTGTAAATTGTATTTGTATTCAATATTTTTCTTATTAAAAAAAAGATTTTCGAATTTTGTAAAATTTAGATTGAATGGATGTATTTACTTCGTGGGTACTGGGATTTGTGAAAAGTACGGAAAGATGACTTATGTTGACCCTTCATGATTACAAAATCTGGAAAGGTTGTGTATTTAAAAAAAATGTTTAGTTTTTAAATTATTTAAACTGCTTTCCAGCATTTTGATAAATTAAAAAACAAATCCTTTTTAAAAAAAAGATATATGAGAGAAAATGTAATAATTTCGTAAAAATTTTACCATCGAAGTACCGGAGAATCATCGTTAAAAAAATTTGATATTAGTTTTATTTATTGATTTTTAATTCAATATTTATTGTATATTAGAAAAAAAATAAGTATTTAAAAAAAAAACGATTTTCCGATTTTTGTCTATTTATGCTCCAGCAATTTGACTTCTCTGAAAAAAATTCTGACAGTTTTATTTTATTTTTATTTTTATTCAATTTTTTATGTAAATTCGAATGCAAAAAATATCTGACGTATTTTTCTTATCGGAGCTTGGAAAAAAAAATCAATATTTCGTAAATATTTATTTTACTGATAAAAAAAAAATAAAAACCGAAAATAACGCGTTTGTTTTTCGAAGTGTCAAAAATGTCAAATATTATTTTTTTTTGAACGTATTCTTTTTTTTCAATAAAAAAAATTATACGAAAAAATCAAAGTTTTTATCTAAAAAAAAAAAAACATCGAAGTTCTAACCCGAACGCAAACCCAAACTCAACGCAAATGCGTTGAATCGAGAAAACTTTAGAAATATCACTTTTTTTTAACAGCTCGGAGAGATTCTCGTGTGGTTGGATTTACTTTGTGGCTATTGCAATTTACGAGAAGTACGTAAGGGGTTGCCCTAATTCGATGCTTTATCGCGATCGAGAGACCTTAAGAGGTCTCCAGCTCCTCTAACGACAGGATGCGATTTGGTCACGACCTGGTAACCAGGCACGAAAAATAGCTTGATCGATCTCTCGAAGGGAAAATGACACCGAGAACGTTGACTTTCAAAATCGCTCGATCTGTTCGCGAATATCGTGAAATAAAAAAAAAGCGATAAAACCAAGTTACATTTAAGTTTTACCGAAATCTGACTAGTTCGGACGATAAGAACGATAGCAATTTTTTATGGGATCGAAGTTTGCGTTTCGTGGTATTGAAGTTTGCATCGTTGGATTTCAACGAAATTTATTTACAATTATTTATTTTTATTATTATGGGAAATCATTTCCGACAAGTATACTAATAAATGGGTAATTGCAAATGAGAATCCTCAATAACGTTTGCGTAATTTTCGAACTTCAAATATACCAAAGAAAATTTAAGAATAATATAAATAGATTTCGTTGAATGCCAACGACGTGAATTTCAACGTTGAATTTTTTTTTTCATCCGATTAGTATTTTGGGACCTCGAAAAAGTCGAGATTCGTGTCGTATCGAAAAGTTGATAAGATGATGGTACCAATGTTGGAACGTTAGTTGGAATTTTTCGCTATATTAACAATATACGTGCAAAGTAATGCAATAAATCAATAATAATAATAATAATAATAAATTTAAAAAAAAAATGATATCACGTCCGAACATTGGGACACGAAAGTGTTCGAGCACAGGAACAAAACAATAATTGCTATCCGAAAATTAGTACAATTTGCAATTATTGAACATTTTAATATATATTAATAAAAATATTCAACTGTCCGGGGTTAAACGTATGCGTTCTGAAAACTAGAATTTACGAGGTTGATGGTAGTTCCGATAAATGTCTTTAACACGTTCGTCGCGAGATCTGAGTGACGGGAATGCTTCCGTGGGGGCCTGTCATCCAAATATGTGTGACGCTTTTCTTAATCAAGTTAATACGACTTTCCGGTGGATTTTTAAAACGAATTCAATGGAATTCTTACTGAAATATAAATATCGATGTTTTCTCGTCAATTTTGAAAAAAAACCATTTTTTTCAATTGCATTGAATACTTCATAATACTACATCCGAAACACATTCGAAATTTCTCGAAGATTTTCCAACCTCCAGTGCAAGAAAAAAAAAAAAAACGAACGTATCGTATTGATCTATTTTCAAAATCAAAAAATTATAGATATACCGTTGACTGATAAAACCGCTAGTACTACCTTAATGATATCGAATCGATATTTCTATTCTGCAGGAAATTTGAAATTTCAAAGGGAGAGGATGATTTTTGCCCTTCTCCGTTCTCTTCTGGCTACTCCAAGGTCTAATTCCACAGTGGGATACATCGAGTGCAGAATGATCGAGGCGAATTGATGACGAAGATAAGAACCAACCTGCATGTAAGATTGTCTCATTGTACTGAGTGGAATGTTTTGAGTGATCGATTGGGACGGATAGTAAGCGCCCTGATGATGATGATGTTGGAGGTGATGATGATGATGATGATGATGATGGTGATGGTGATGTTGCTGTTGATGATGATTATAGGGAGAATGATGCTGTTGGTGCTGCTGTTGCTGATGTTGTTGCTGTTGCCTCCACCAGTGACCACTCGATGTGGATTCACCCACGGACCCTTCTTGGAGCCCTTGCCCAATTGGGGCTGCCCCTCCTCCACCCACGCCAACCCGACTTACTTTTTTCTACAATGAAATATATACATATATACACGTGTGTGTATGCGTGTGTATGCTTCTACCCGTATGAACGAGGTCCGTTCAAAAAGTAAGGTGACTTTTTATTTATCTCGAAATATATTTCTTTATTCATCAATATTTATTTTCTCCCTTTTCTCGTCATGTAATTAGTGATGCGTATGAATGGATTAACGAAATTCCCACTGTCTCCATCTTCTTTTTTTTTTACGAATCCAGCAGGTCCACTTGTGCCAGTTGTTTATTCAATGTGGTGGGGTAGAAAACCCAAACTTTGATTATCCGGAGGCGTCAAAATTCCGAATTTGAATATTCCGAAACTACAAATTTCATAAAGTTCATGAGCAGCAAAAGCTTACACAGTAGTCTGTAAATGATGGAGAACGTTATCGTTCATTGTGTAAGCTTTTGCTGCTCATGAACTTTACGAAATTTGTAGTTTCGGAATATTAAAATTCGGAATTTTGAGGCTTCTGGTCAATCGAAGTTCGGGTTTCCTATCTCATCCCTTTCAAATCATCGAAGCACTTCTGGTATGCGCTTTTTGGTATGTCCTCGAGCTCTCCCAGCGATCCCTCCTTTATCTCCTTAATCGTGACAAATCTACCGTCCTTTCGTGGCTCTTGTCAGTTTTAGGAAGAGAAAAAACGTCGCAGGGGGCCAAGTGCGGTGAATGCGGTAGCTGAGGCAATGATTATGGTTTTCTTTATCGCCAAAACAATCGCAAAAAGGAAACGATGTATGAACAGGTGCATTAACGTTTTCGATAGCAAAAAATCGCCAGGCACACCAAAATACGTCTAACCTTTACATCAATCAAAAGAAACTAAATATGCTAAACGGCTGATAACGTCGACATATGTTGGGGACATGTGTACTGATATAAAAAAAAAAAAATAATCGATAATCGAATATACGTAGCCAGCGAAATTTGAAGTCACTTTACTTTTTGAACAAACCTCGTACACGTACAATCGTATTTCTCTTCCTGCGTATGGCAATGCGCGGCAAAACGGTCACCCAACCAAATAATGGTGCGCGGCAATAATATTCTTGATTGTATTATGATTGTATTCGTTTATACGTACTGAATAAAAATATCTTGCGTTTACCCATCAACCCCTGAACGTGGGTCGTTTTTGTCCGGCCCAAAATGTCATTCCGAAATTTATCGAAATGTAATTATTTAATTATACATAAATAATTATATACATATTATATTTTTTTGAAAAAAAAAAGAAATGTTTTTTTGCGTCTTGCTCGATGTTTGATGAAAAAAATATCTTAAAAATAAGAAAAATTAAAAAACAAGTATTTTTCGTTGAAAAGTATATTCTAAAGATAAACCATGAATTTTTGCAGATTTTTTAATGAATAATTGAGGCCAGGGTAGCGCGAAAACAAAAACGACCCAGGTTCACGGAATTATGGTGCCTTCACGGGTTGATGGTTAACTAAGTCCTCTTAAGGGAATACAATGGAGGATACATGCGTTAAATTCATCTTTCGCTGAGGAATCACCGTTGAAATTCCTTATCAGTCAATTGGCGATAAATTCATCACAGCGTATTTTAGGGTTCAGAAGATAAATCTCTAAAGTGGTTAGAAAATATTTTCACAAAATTTTCTAGACCCAGATAGACAGAGTTGCACGCGAAAGAAACTTAAAAATGAATTTTCAAACATGTATATATTAATTATAGATATATATATATATATATATATATTTATAATTGAAATACTATGTTTATTATGATTAAATACGAGTGCATATTGCGTATAAATTTGTGCGGTAATTGTAACGTGAAAACGTAACAAATCCCATAATTCAGGTAATTAGGCGAAGTACGCCACAAATTGGAACGCAATTCTTGCATTTGTGATAAAATATGGCGTTTTCGATTTTCCAACGAATTTAAACGATCTCTGCCAGGTTAGAAACATGCTTACGCGAATTACTGATCGATCATGACTGTTCGGACGATTTCTTGTTTACGCGAACGGCGCAACAAATGTCCGCTCGCGCTTTCAACCGTGCGTTAGTTTTAAATCGAGTTGCGCGCATGCGCATCCCAAAAATACGCGTGTTTACACAGTTCAAGCATATGCACGGATCCATCAGAATTCGCAATTTCCTTGCCACGCGATACGAGTGGGCATAGCCGAAAAAGCACATTCACCCCCTCCACTACCGCACAAAAGAGAACGAGCGTGCGAGGGCAACAAAACACGCGTATCCCGAAGCACAGTCGCGACGTCAGTGCGCAGTTCCACAATCGCGTTATTCCGAGATATAGCAAACAATGGCTGCCCGATCTCGTGTTTGTTTACACGCGCGCGTCTTTCGTATTTTCGTACCTATAGATATCCACGAGATCTCAGAGCTTGAAAAGATACAAGAATACGCGCCACCGCGTTTCACCGTTTCCGAACGATTTTTCGAGCCACGTCAAAGTTCGCGAGCCGTTGGACGAATCGTAACAATCGCGCAAGCGCGTTAGAAACTTATTATTTTCGTATAAGCCACATAGACGGCGGAGGACGGGGGAGGGGGGAAGACCCGCGTAAACGCGACGAAAATGGGATAGCGCGCGTGCGCGACCGCTCGTGTTTTTATTATTCGTCGTGACACCGGTATCTAAGGTCGAACCAAAAATCGCGGTCGTCTAATTCTATCGCAGGAAAATCGCAACGCCAATTCACCTACGTATATATGTAATTTGTGTACATGTGTGTGGGTGCGTGTGTGTGCGTCAATGGAGACTGCATGTGCATTAACGCTCGGCCCATTAAACTGTAATGGCTCGTGAATGATGAGAACTGTATTTATTCGATATATGTATATGGCACGATGAATACGCAGGAGAGAAACAAGATAGACCTCACGTCTGGCTGGCTGGACCAACCGAGTCCACGCAAATACATATCGCATGCCCCTTGGGTTGCTCCTTTGGCGTGGGTGAATGAACGGAGGGAGACGAAAGAAAACGAAGAGCGAGAGCGCGCGAGCAAACGCGAGGCAGAGAGAGACAGCGCGAGCGGCGGGAATGGAGGGGGGGTAGGGACGAAAAAAGGACGAGAAGGCGAATACAGGCATAAAAAAGCAGTAAGAAAGGGGAAGGAAAAAAGAGGTACGAGAGTTGCGAAGGAAACTACTTGGAATTTGTCTGGCGTCTGGAGACGCGGGACGGGAATATTTATTCCCGAAAATTCGTATGTACGCGCACGCGCATGCGCGTTTATATTTTCAACGAATTAAACGCTCTCAGATATAATTTTAATACGCTATTCGTATGCGTTCGTTTAGACGTTATTTTTAGGTTATACCGCGCTATTCGTCCGTCATATGTTCACGAGTGTAATATCGTACGAAACGAGAGCGCGCGTGCGCCCCGTTCCGCGACCAACTAATACACGATCTACGTCGATGCCGAGAACGATGAAACACAACAATTGCAGAATATCTTTTTTTTTTCCTCGGGATATCGCGGACGGCAAGCGCGTTATCGAAACGGAACAAAACCGCGGGTAGCGCGGCCAACCGCCACTGGAAACAAAGACGCAAGGAAGAGAGAGAGAGAGAGAGAGAGAGAAACAAAAAAGAAACGAAGAATATAGCGTTCTCACGGAACGCGGGGGAAAAAAAAGTGAGGGAAGGTCAATGCGGTGGTAGATGTTTTTTTTGTCTTCCTATCTCCGCGCATTTACGCCCGACTGACATTTGCACGATTGAGAATCGAAATGTGTACATTTCTGTATTATGGGTGTATGGGGAAGGGGGGGGGGGCGGAAGAAAGTGGGAGAAAAAGAAAAACATTGCTAAGGACGAGATTCCGAGCTCCAGCGAGTGCGAAAGAACAAAGGATAGACTTGACTGATCCGATCGATGCGTGTCAAACGGAAGTAGCTCGTAAATCGAAGAGAAAAAATGAAGTGTTATTAAAGTGTAGGAGAGAGAAATATAAGTATGCATATTGTAAGCGCGCATACACATACGCTCGCGCGGAATTGTTTATGTATAAATAAAATATATATAGAACCACCCACCCATAGATATAAGGATATATATATACGAGGGTCGATAAACTCTTGTCGTCGATCGAATAAGTTGCCAAGAAGTAGCATTCGTCATAAAAAAAAACATCGAAACAGGGACAAAAAAGATCTTCGCGTTGGCCCCCGTACGACCTACGCGGGACTCGACCCAACACAATTCACGCGCACGTACACAGCTACGAAGTATTCTTTATTTTTGTTTTTTTTTTCATCATTCTCAGGCTTATTTTCAATAACGAATCGAGGGAGCGAAGAAAAAACGCAGAAAGAGAAAGAAAGCCGAGAGCTTGGGTACGCGGAGTGGCGCGTGTGCATACGCTGAAAACAGGCCGAGAGAGCGAATCAGCTGTTCGCGGCCACGACGAATGACAACATTGGCGACGGGGGAACGCACGAAAAAAAATAAAATAAAATACACCCACAGCAACGCATACGCGAGAGACGGAAAATCCAGACATCGCAACGAACAAACTAACGAAGCAATAGAAAAAAAAAGTAACAAAAACTTAAGAATCTTGAAGTATAATAAAGACGATTGAATTCGGGGGAAAAAAAATAGCCTCGACCTCGCGCACAGTATGACGACGTTCACAATCTTCTTGACCTACCTCGAGCCTCGTACGCCCGGAGTGTATCATCCTTTTGCGTCGCGTTATTTTGCAAAATTTTTCGGGATTTTTAAGTCCCGCACAGAGTTTGGACGAAATATAATATGATCCGTGGATCTGTGTGAAAGAGGGGGGGGGGAGGTGGAGGGTTCTAGGGAGAATGACAGCAGGGTAGCAACCTTTGTGTTGTATTTTCCTTTATACGTAATGACTCGCGTGGCTATACGTATGCGGTCAAATATATATTTATATATATGTATATGTGTGTATGGTTTCTTTTTTATTTATTATTATTTTTTAATTTACGTGCTACAGAGAGCTCGCGAGAGAAATGGCCGAGAGCTACTGTCGCTCGGACGCTCGGTGCTGTCCCGTCGCGACTGCGTTTCGCTTCTCCACACTTATACACGCGTCACACACACACTTGCATCACAGCGCGAACGAGACGGAGAGAGGGAGCGAGAGAGAGAGAAAGAGAGGCACTGCGAGCTTGGTATTCGTAGGTAAAGCGGTGGCGCGCAGGAGCTGCCACATGAAGCATCGCTCACAATGGAAGACGCGAACCTTACTCGAAAACTGTCTAACCATAACGCGGAACTGAACGAGGGAGCCATCGTGCGAAAATTCGTGATCGAAGCGTTCTCTCGATAATCAAACCGAATTGCTCTACTTTTCCATACGGAAAGGAGATTTTTGGTTGGATAAAAATTGAACTAATCGCATGGGTTTGTCTGTGGGCGGGGTGCGAGGAAATTTGAAATTTGAAAAATACGGAATTTTTTCGGAGCTTGAATAAATTCAATTTGGGAGAAGATGTTTGAGATTAATATGAAGCATTCACTACGAACGAAATGAAAAATTCTTTTGTATTTTCTTTTTCGAAATTAAAATGGCGATTTACTCGTACGAGCTATTCAAAATCTAGTTTGTGAATATCTTATTTGTTCTTTTTTGAGTGGGATATAGCTTTGCGCGGTTGAATGAAAAGGCCATTTTGGATCTTTTTTTTTTGGTACTAAGGAATAATGCGATAACGGGAATTCGTACATTATTTTTTTAGTCGGTAGTGTGTGCGCAAGACAGTGCGCGGCTGACCCATCCGAGTGTTGACCCAGTCGAACTTTACGGACGACCTCCGCCGTGTGTCAACGACCAGCGTCTTTATCAGTGTTGTCAACTCGAAAATTAGGAATCGCAAGGAATCGCATATACGAAACTCTTGTGAGCTACCTCGGATATTTTCCTCGTCGATATTGTGGACGCACCTTTAATATTCTCGTCCCAACAACGCGGGCGCCCTCTCATTGGTCGACCGACTTTGACTTGGCGACAGTACAGCCAATCGCGTCCTCACATCTCTTTGTTTACACCCCGACTATTGGCCGGATAAACGAATTTTGTATTTTATTTGTTTGCTTTTTTCCACTCCGCAAGCGTGCTTCGCACGCAAGATTAGGGCATCGAGTGTCGTATGTTTCCGGTTATTTTACCTTTTTTGCCGTCATAATACCGCTTCGCAATAACCACTTGATTTAATGGAAAATACCATTGCGTTTACAAAAGAGGAAGACCATATAACTGTTTTTTAATTCTTTATTTTTTGTGACAAACCTAATTATTCCAAAAAAAATGTTACTGTGAAATAACCCGAATTTTTTTTCGAAATCAATAACCTCAAAATCGAGATGTGTATAGCAGACTGATATGGATGAGGTTTTCCGCGGAGGATAATGTGTAGTTCAATTGAACTACGTTTACGGTCACTCTTTGTATAATTGCGTCAGGATTTCATGAATTTACGTGCAATGGCGAAAGAAGCGAAATTAAGGGTCGCATCCTTTTTTAAAAGGTGATGATACGACCGATATGTGGGCAATATCTAGGAAAGGTTACAGATATTTTCGTCAGACGTCGAATAGTGATGAAAACAGCATTGTCCCTTGGTCTCAACGATTATTGTAAAATTGTTTCGGAACGACGGAGATATCCAGTTTTTCTATCTCCGTCGGTAAATTGTTGGCTGAGTATGTTTGATTCGCAAGCGCGTGAAAGTTTGCTGTATTTCAGGATAGAGGGCGGTCTTTTTCAGGACTCGCGAAACTTTCGGATTCGGCTGAATAGATCTAACCTAGAGCTTCCTATTGTTTCAATAAACAAAAATAATAACTTTTGTATAGGTTAGAGGGTGATGGTTTGAATTTACACGATATTTGTGAACAGTATTTATTTATTAAAAATATAAACTTTTAAACGCTCTTTTTGCTACGGTTAGGTGGGCCGAAATCTTCTTAAGGATATGTAGAAGATCTACATAACCTTTCAAATTTTCAAAAACAGTTTTTCTACAGACATTACCATTTTTTACGAAACCGAATATCAAGCTTTGTAGAATTGAGAACTGCAACACGATGATTGTTGTAATTAACGTTACAATTGTTTAATATTTGAAAAATTTCGGTCAAACAATTTCAGCTCTCTCTCTTGTAGTCAAACGACACGTGGTACGCTTTTACCTCGTCTGAACACTTTACATACCCTGTAGATAGCTTGCAGATCCATGTATACTCGAGTTCAATCTCGATAGTTCAATTTATCCCTAAAATCGCGAGTATCAAAGATGGCGCTGTAGCGCCACGTCGATATTAAGTTGTATTATATTATGTACATTGAAACCTGCAAATCCTTAATATTGCCTTTATTTTTGTAAGATTCGGAGCACGATTGGACCACAAATGAATTAGGTCCTTTTTAGCGCATGTGAATCGTAATTCATTTATTCAGTTATTTGATCTGACAGTACAGTCCGTTTGGTCATTCACTCTTTCGAAATTCGCTCTCTTTCGATCGTGGTAATGTTCTCGCCACCTGGTGGTTAAATTACGGACGCGTACGCGTCTTTCGTTCCAAGTCGAGCTTTTTTACGTTAGAATTCCAGCGTTACAGACGACAAGTAGACCTTCTATTACACAATGGCTGATTTTCGCTTTTCTTGATCTCGGTTCGTGTTTACAATCCGCTTACAAGAGAAATCGAACACTTTCGGCCTTCATATATATCTATATATTTCACAGTTTGAAATGCGACGTTTGAGAACGAGCGCTTTTTTATCGGCAACTGGTACATGAACTGGATTGCAGAGACTCGTGTTGAGCCAAGGCGAAACTTCGCTGGCTTCATTTTTGCTGGCTCGTAATAAGCTGCATCACGATATTATCGACCGATTGCGCTAACCTTATTTCTTCGTGCTTGTCAACACGGATACGACAGAAACGATGAATTGTGTTCAACCGAGTTTTTCTCAGTGACCGCACATCTGTTTAAACTGTTCAATAAATAAATTTGCTAATTTTTTCTATTAATTAGTACGTTAAGATCGTTCATTGTTATTATCAATAATTACTCAAAAAATCAATATACAAAGATCGTTCAAAAAAATAGGTGACTTTTTATTTGTATCGAAAAGTATTTACTGCGATCCGGTCTTTATCTCCTCAATCGTGGCAAATCTTCGTTCTTTCATGAATCTTTCAACTTTTGGGAAGAGAAAAAACGTTATCGGCCAAGTCCAGTGAATACGGGTTCTGAGGGATGATTACGGTTTTGTTTTCTCGCCAAAACAATCACGAACGAGCAACGATATGTAAACAGATGCATTATCGTTCTCGATATCAAAAAATCGTCAAGCACACCAAAACACGTCTAACCTTTACATCTATCAAAAACGAACTGAATATGAAAAATGATTCATAAAGCCAACATACCTTAGGGACACGTGTACCAACGTAACAAAAGAAAAAAACGTAGCCCGCGAAATTTGAAAAGTCACTTTATTTTTTGAACAAGCCTCGCTTATCGAGTTTTCCATTTACTGTTTCGTACATCGTTAAAATAATATTTTATAACTAATAATTATAATAACTATAAAGTAACTATTTTATAAATCAACAAGTATCGATGATATAATATTTTCAGAATTTCTGGCGATTTAGTTTTCTTTAGTAATTATTAGGAACTCTGGAAAAGCTGTTTTACCATAAGAGTTCGTATTAAATTAACATTTTGATAAAAACTAAATTGTTTTTTTAATTATATAAATATTATAGAATATTAAATAATAAATAATTAAGAAATATGCTTACATAATATTTATGGACGATATATTATATATTTTATACACTATAAAAAATAATAAATTTCAACATAATACATAAATCGTATTATTTATAAAAATATTACACTCGAAAATTTGGACTGCTATTTTTCAAAACAATTTTGAAAATGGCTGAGTAAAAATATTGCGTGAAAAAGAAAATTCCGATACGTGCTTGACTTTTATTTTTCACTTCCGTAAACATATTCACGAAAATCGACGAAATCGACGAATACAATTATCGAGATATTCCTTAATACACGAGCTTAAACGGCCCAAGGTCAAATTAGTCAGTTCGGGGATTCTCTCGTTCGATTCGATACCAACGTCTCAAATAAGGCTTTACGATTCAACGATGATAACTGTAAATACGTGGAGACGATAGCATCCTCGTTAAGAATTAGACAAATAAACAAACAATAATTCACGAGGCCGTGTTTGCTCCGAGACTCGAAATGCATCGAATACCCAAGGGGAACGAAACTTTTATCAGCGCTTTATTTAAACAGCATAAACTGTGTGAATTTCGATTCGCGATTTATCGTGGAATAGTGGTGGGGGCAGAAGTGAAAGTGAGATGATGATGACAATGAAATTTTTTATTAAGTCTTAATGTTAACTTTCGGGAAAAAAAGAGATAACAAAAAATTGACATAACAAAGCATAATAACAAATACAAAAAATAATTAACTAAAAATTAAAGAAAATTAAATAACTAAACCAAAAGTACTAAAGCAATATTAATTTCAAAAAAACAATAATAAATTAATAATAATAATAATAACAATAATAATAATATTAACGATAATAGTAATAATGAAAAATAATAAAAAATAGATTTTCCCCATTTTCACCACGATCAAAAAAATAAATAATAATAATAATAAAAAATAATAATAATGAAATTGCTATTTTAATAAATAATAATAATAAATAACAGTAATAATAAAAAAAATGATTATTATGGTTGTGATAATGAAAATAATAATAAAAATAGTACCGCAAGTGTAAAAAACGAATTGAGAGCAACTAGAACCAAGAGTCATCCCAACTAAACCTAACCTAGAAATAAAATAATTAATACATCCAAAACGAATAATAAATCAAAAATAAAGAAAAAAAAATTGGAAGAAAAAGTTTGTGCAATAATAGCAATAATAACAATAGAAACTTAAAAAATATGTATCACAATAATAATAACTTGCTCAAAAGTAATCGTAAATAATAATAATAATACAAAATAATAATAATAAAAATAACTAAAAAAACATAAAATAATATAAAAATAATAATAAAAACGAGAGAGAGAGAGAGAGAGTAAAAAGAAAACAAAGAAACGGCAAAATTGATATAATTTATACAGGAAGAGAACAACGATCGGACTAAATTCTTTCGTATTATCATAAGATAATATTTGACAATGACAATCAGGAATCGGTGGGTTCTACTACTGACACGTTAATTTAGGATTCAACTTATCAGATGTATCAGTTCGCACATACGAAATAAACAAAAAAAGTTTCGGAATTCCCAGTGTTTTATATCCTGAGGTCTTTTTTCGGCAAATCTTGGTGACTTTCGTTAAAGGTCAAGGTCGTTTGAAATCTCTTCGAGGAAAAGTAATCGACGCAACTTGCTTTGAACATTTCGTGGAATTTACGCATCTTTCGATTCATCTGATGTATAGCGATAACGATGACAATGAAGAAACTGATCCCGTTTCGAATCATCGTGGTTCGTTGTTCTCGTGTCCGTTTCGCTGATTCATAACAGCCCTACACTTGTACCATTTTATATACGCCCAATTTGACTCGAGCTCAAACCCGGAAGTGCACACTTTCGAGTTTACATAGAAAAGTTCGATGACTGACTCCTGTTTACACTTTGCACTCATATCAGTACTTTCCACTAGTCAGCTTCAAAAAAAATGCGAACTCAAATAACGATACTCCGGAAATCACGAGTTTTTTTTTATTTTTAATTTTTTTATTCGTATTTTTCACGCCTTTGCGATTTTACTCGTTCCCAATATTTTCCTCGTTTTTCCTTCTTTTCTTCTTTCTCTTTAGTTATATTTATATTTATTTACTATTATTATTTTTATTATTTTTATAATAATTATTATCATTAATATCGTAATAATATGATAATTTATTGTTATTATTATTATTATTATTATTGTTGTTGTTGTTGGTGTTATTATCATGGTTTTTATTTTGGATTTATGGAATAATTTTATTATATTTTATTACATTTATTTATTCATCTTGTTATATTTTACTCATTTCCGTTTTTTAGCTTTATATTATTATTCTTTTTATTTTGCCTTTTTGCGTGCTAAGGCATTATTAAAAATGGTTATACATTTTTTTTTTTTTCACGATAACGAAGATCCAATTTGGCTATATTTAAGCGTACGAAATATTCGTTTTTCTTTCTTCTCATTTTACCAAAGATCGGAGAGTTATGACTGATCACTAACGATAACTAACGATAACTGATTGGAGATTGGAGAGTTATAACTGATCTCTCCAATCAGACTCTTCTTCGTAAATCCGGATGCTTTTTAACGCTAATTGTTAATCAGTCGGATCAAAGAATCCAGAAGGTTTTGTAGCAGCCAATTAGAATTGAATATTAAACTTGCACTTGGTTACACTGATTTCCAATCTGTTTGATCCACGGCAGGATTCTAATTTGAAAAAAAAAAAGCCAAAATTGGAAGAAAATGATTTTTTGGAAGGATCGGAAGGCATTTTGCACAGTTCAGGTATTGTTGATTAAACATACATTTTTTTTTAACGTCATTTCTTCTTTACAAAAATTTGAAAATCGTTTATCTCTAAATTACTTTTTTTTTATACAGCTTGGTGCTTGAATTTTCAAAAATGTATACCTATAGCAACCGACTGAACGAGAATTATTAAAAAAATTGTGATTATTATTATTTTTCTTTTCACAATATGTAACGAAAAGAACAAAACTTTTTTTTTCCCTTTTTTTTTCAACGCCTTTTGGTTGTTTTTGGATGTAAGTTAAAAATTCTAGTTCAATCTATCGCTAGTGATAAATCGAATCGAAAAATTCAAAAATCTTCGGTTTTATAAATTTAGACGTATTTTTGAAATTTCAATACCAGTAGAAACTTCTAATCAATTTGACGCTTTTGCGCAACAAAAGTGCATAAAATATATAATCTATTTGTTTTTTTTTTTTTAATGGATTTTAAGAGTGTATTTTTTAAAACTAGATATATTGTTAAAAAAATCATAAAAATAGTTTGTTTTTTTTTTTTTTAAGCGCCGAAATTATAATCCTGGCTTGATCGATCGTCCGATAAAAGCAATGAAATTTCTCGTGCGGAAGTAAACAGAGGTCGAAACCTCGAAGGACACACGTTTACCAGAATTGGCTGATTAAAATAAGCGCCTCGATCATTGATCTCCATTCTTAACGATGGATTGTAAAATGCACGAGAGACGATAAGCTTTCATTATAAAATTCTAAGAAAATATTTCTCCCTCGATGTTTGTGTTTGTTCAACGTGTCTCCTACCGTAAGTGAGAGTGTATCGTCATTTAGCGTCGCTTCCAATGCAAACCCAACGGAATCAACCCCTCCATTAACTCTTCGCTTTCCTATGCCAAACCAGACGTCGTTTCACATTCGAGATACGATAATCGTTTTGTTATTTAGCGATAAGGAAAAATTATCTTTATAAGAGAGCTTGCTCTCGATGTAGATTCATCAGTTTACCGGCGGTGCACTTTACGCGAAGGTAGACTGTTTTTTTTTTTTTTTTTGTTTGTTTCGTATTGAAAGGAAGAACCGAGAAAAGTGCGAGTGTCTCTTGCGCCATGAAAACCGGCACGATGAGACGTAAGTATACGAGTTCGTCAAACTGTTTTACCCTGTGATTTGAGCTTTTGATTGAGCTTTTTCTTCCCTGAGTTTCTTCATTGGTAGCAAAATTGATTTTTTTTTGTATACTGTAATATAGCAATTTAGAATTGCGTGAAAATTCAGCATACTTTATTGAGAAAATACGACGTTCATTGAATCAATAATTCATTCATTAAATTATCAAGAATTAATTAATTAATCATTTATTCAGCAAATTCTTCAATCATTCATTTAATAAATTCATTCAGCAAATTCATAATAATTTATGCATCAAATTACCAAACAAATTCATTAATAATTTATCCATAAAATTCATCAATAATTCATTCAACAAATTCATCAATAATTCATTCAACAAATTCATCAATAATTCGTTTAACAAATTCATCAATAATTCATTTAACAAATCCATCAATAATTCATTCAAAAAATTAATCAATAATTTATTCAAAAATCTCATCAATAATTCATTCAACAGATTCATCAATAATTCATCCCTAAAATTCCAAAACAAACCCAAACAAGTTCATCAATAATTCATCCATTAAATTCATCAACAATTTATTCCCCAAATTCATCAATAATTCATTCAACAAATTTATCAATAATTCATTCAACAAATTCATAAATAATTCATTCGACAAATTCATCAATAATTCATTTAACAAATTCATCAATAATTCATTAAACCAATGCATTTAACATACGACGTTTGGGAAATACGTGCAGATCGATATTTTTGGACCGGAAATATTAATAGTTTGTGATCGCATAAAAACAATGCAAAAAGCGGAAAGGGTAGAAAAAACTATAGCGATTACATCTATTTCATAAAAAATATAAGTTACCAGACAATTCGAGCAGATATTATCGATCAAAGCGATTCATTTTTGAGTTTGCTGATCAAAAAGTTGTACTTGACACTTTTATTACCAACGAGTCTGGATTAATTACTTTCTTATGACGAATATTATTATGCTTAAACGAGTATTGCATTTTTCTATTTTCAGACTCTTAAAATTATAGATATACCGTTGACTAATCAATTCGCCAGTATTACCTTAAGATTCTATCGATATTGCGATACCGATCTCATCGGTCATTGATCTTGCTCATTGATTTCGTTTTTCGATAATCTACGAGTAATGTGTCGTCGCGATTTATGGATCTCGATTTAATTAAGTTCTTCCGTTTTGAGTTTGTTTGCTGGTTGCTCATTGAAAAATCATTGAAACTCTTGAAAGATTGAAAAATTACGATTCCGAATAAACTAATAATACGTTTATTATTGTAATTTTTAATTTTTTAAGATATATCGAATCAAACGATTCATTTAACAGCTAAGTTTCAAGTAAATAAACTGCGTTTTAGCTTTTGGCAGTTCATTTATAAAATCGTGAATCATTTATCTCAAAGATAAATCAATCAGGATTGGATGGAAAAGTAAATATATATTGAGTCTGTTTTTGTAGTTATTGATCACATTAATTATCCGAACGTACTGATTCAATTTCGAAATTGAGACAGACAAAATTGAAATTTGTTTTTTTTTTTTTAATTGGTTTGTTGTTTAATTTGACCTCAATTATTATTGAAAGTAGAAAAGTAACATTTTCAACGATCACGAGTCCATTAACGACAGAAATCGAATTCGCATTCGGAATAATTGGTTAAACGAATTATTATACGTTTTTCATTTGTCCGTATGAAAATCCAGGAGTTATTTTTTATAACAATCGGTAACAATTAGCAAATTATTGTCTTTAACTAATTCAGTAGTCCATTGTCGGAAAACTCGACTTTGGGGTACATCGTTTGATTGAAGGCATCATCGGAAGATTGTTAGAAAAAATACGATAATTGAAGTACCCTAGTTAATCGAACCCTAGTTGAACGAAAGACAATAAACGTCTGATCCGTAATTCAATCGGCCGTGTTCTGTCAAAAACTGGTTTGCCAATTTCGAGATCCCAACTGGGAACGGAGTGCCGAATTTCCAAAAGGTTTATCAAGTATGGTAAATTAATGACGTCATTGATACGTCGGGTATAAAAATTTGGAGGGACTCGTTGGCTTAATGCTCGGTAAACATTGTTTTATCAAGAGAATCAATAAAAAAATAAAGAGCGAGGGACGCGATAGTCGTCGAGGAAACGAAAGTTTTTTCTTCATTCCCCAATATCGTTGTTATCACAATGAAAGAATGATCACCTTGTCCAATGATAAAGAAATCGTGAGGCTTTGAACGTAACGGTTTGATATCGTCGACAATGGTCATCGTAGTCTACGACGCCGAACAATCGATCGATTATATTTCGACAATGACGCAAAGATAACGATCTGATTTTCCTCTATTATCGTATTACCTTCAGGTAACTGGATCCTCGCTACTTTGGTCATTATCTTTTCTTCCGAATCAAATGGAAGCATTCATCGACGTGCTATACCGACCGAATGCCCGAAGCAAGATTCGATTCACGGATCGGTTATGTTGCCCCATGAATCGGATTGCACCAAGTTCTACACGTGCGCCAATGGTAAACCCATTCTTTCCCAATGTCCTGTGATGGATGAAAATGGCAACAGGCTTCACTTCAATCCGGTATTGCAAGTGTGCGATTGGCCGGCTCATGCCGGATGCGTTCGAGGTACCAAACCAACTACTGCTGGCACCGGTACGTATTTCTGGCGTTTAAATAAAAAATCCATTTTTTAACGATCATCGGATAAATGGATATCTCAAGACGTTAGCAATTAAGGGAATGACGAACACGTTCCTAAACGCATCGAAATTTTTTCATCCAATTTTTCCCGTACTATTCAACCGCTTTGAATGACATTTATTGTGTACACGCAGGACGCTTGCTCTAAGAGGGACATTCTCGGTGTTTACCAAAATTTTGATAAAAATTGTACAGATTGTGGTTACCATGGGAGAAATTGCGAGCTACGATCCATCGTATTGCTCTTTCACAAATTCAAAAAGCATAAACCTCTGAAGCGGTGAAAAGTACACATTTCGAGCTTTGTTTCGTATATTTTGATAAAGATATAGCGGAGATATTGGTTTTTGAAATTTTTCACAAAAATGTGACGAAAATGTACTACCAGAGCTCAAAATCTTATCGACCATGAAGAAAATTAGGTTAAATGATTTTCTCACTGCCGGCGCAGCCGCTCGCATTCTCCGTTCTTACCGATTGTGCTTGCAGCCTTGCGAAGAATCAATATATTTTTTGACTCGGTACTTGTCACGCGTTCACTGCGCTAATTCGTAACCTCCGTCCTACGATAGCTACCGTAAGCTGCAGCAGGGAAAAATGTCATGAAAATCTTTTAGAAAAGTTTTTTGCATTTTCCCAGTCTAATTTTGTACTTTCGGCAAAAACTCGGGCATATTCGTAATCAGCAGAAAATTTCTGATCAAATAGATCCTTTTAAGAGTTCAAAAACGGAAAAAAATATTTTTCGACTTCCCCGGCCGTCTTTTCCGGAATCTCAAAAATCACGATATTTCAAAAGGTCGTAGAGTGAGCTTCTCATATGCTATGGAGGTTTAATTGGTGTGTTTGGAAAAGAATTTTGCCTAACTTAAATAATGGCGTTGGATT